>AWOL01S0011602.1:94644-131606 GCA_000715115.1 Nicotiana otophora
GGTCCTAAGTTCTTTAGCCTAAAGGATCACCCCGTGCAACATAAATAATATTTTGTAACTTTCTTGAGATAGGGTGTTACTCATATTATCCAGTGGGCATAGACTATCATATCCTGCTACCCAATTACTATGTTAAAGTTGTTTACCTAAGAGCACTCTAATTCAATTCTAAGTCGTGCCCTATGCGTGCACTGCCCGTCCCATACCTAGGGTCCGAGAGTCATTGGACCTCTATTTAGGGTGGTTCTAAATTTTTCTTAGGTTGCTCAGAATGATAAAACTAGGTGACATACAAAACAAGTTGTACTTCATGTAAAGGCAATTAAGGGATCAAGTTAGCCTCCACACTTAGACAACAAATGCACGCAAACCAATTCTAACATTAGGCGTTAGACAGTTTCAAAATAGAGGCGAATTAAAGCCATTTGAGCCCTATAGAAATGGATTCTATGTGACTATGCATTAAAACATACAAGCGGTTTCAAAGGCTAGGCGCTGCTTATCTCCAAACAATTATATGATTGTTGCATGCTGATTTGAGATTGCAGATTTCCAGTTATTTAACCTATAGATATTGTGTCTAGGTGTGAATCACTAAGTGACAATGAAATCTATTGGAGGAAAGCCCAGAATTATTCATGCTTTCTAACAATAGCATACGTGAAACAATATTTGAGCGATTTAACATTAACAAATTATGGCGAGTAATTATATCCTATAGGCAGGATCTCTAACGTTCAGCACTTAGAGGTGATTTTATCGTCATACCTTAATCTTATAGGCA
This sequence comes from Nicotiana otophora, assembly GCA_000715115.1. Taxonomy (NCBI): domain Eukaryota; kingdom Viridiplantae; phylum Streptophyta; class Magnoliopsida; order Solanales; family Solanaceae; genus Nicotiana; species Nicotiana otophora. The sequence goes on from AWOL01S0011602.1 coordinate 95,429, forward strand.
TATTTTCTAGGTGACAGTGGAAAACGGAATAGTCAGAATACTGTAGGCATGATTTCTAGTGAATGCTGATGCGAATTGAAATCATTGACATTTATTCCGATAGGAAGGTTTTCTAGTAGCACGTAGCAGTAAGCATAATTGCAGCACTTTGAATTCATGTTTGCTAGAAGACTCTGTTTGTGTGTGTATGTTTCCCCTAATGGCATGATTTCTATAGTGCACATAGTGATGGAATAACATATATATAACAAGTAAATCACTGAGTCCTACAGGCATATTATCTACCCATTTGGTATGTAAATATTAGAAATCTACCCATTCCCCACTTTACTAACACCCTAACCGTTTATACAAAGTTATTACAGGACTATTAGTGAGTAAGATACAAATGTTATACAAATAATGACAATAGGCCCAAAACAGGCCCAAATGAAATACCCAACACTGTCTGGGCCTTCAGCAATTCTCACACAGCATACCCAGACTTCTAACAAGGAACCATATTCATCAACACAACCCCAGAATCCATAGAGGAGTCCGAAAAAAATTCATATAACCATATTGCCAAGCATTGTATCATTTAAACCAACCGACTTAGATGTACAACAGGTAATAGGAAGAAAGGGGTTGAATGGGGCTAGTTTAAGTTTTACGGAATGACTAAGGACCCAAATCCTAGTGTGTAAGAGTTCACAAGGGCCTCAAATAGACCCCGAGCAGTGCTCACACTAGGCAGGTCAGTAGTAAAGCCTAGGTAGCCTTGGCTTTCAGTCGGCTAAGAATGAAAAATTTAAGAGAGCATAGGTAACAAGTGAAGGAGAGGGGACCAAGGTTGAGAGACAGGAATTGAGGGATAAAATTATAACTTAAACCAGACATGGCCAAGTTGATCATATATAGCAAATAATCGAACAGGTCACAGAATTTAAAAGTAAGTTTAGCAAAGATTTAGAAGCAGGTTCAACACTTAGCACATAGGCAGTCACATATTGGCAGAGTTCCGGAAAGAACAAGTTTGTAGGATTGGCAAAGATTATCATGCACAGATGCCCAATACCAAACAAGTGAAAACCTAAAGGTCCAAATTATGCTAAGTATATATCCTAGTGTCATAAAATAGCTATGTTAATTTCATATCAGACAGCGGAACTCTATTAGACATGATGGGGCAACACAGATTATGACAATTACTGGTGGATCAAATGTGCCAAAAACATGCTGAGGGATATATTAACAAGGAACTAGTCATGGTTGATAGAGAATGATCTTAAGACAGACTTAAAACATTCTACATAGTCAAGATTACCATTACAAAGATTCAGAACAGAATGGGAAAACAAGCTCATGTCAGATAGTAAACGCAAACATTCAGGTTTTGGATACAATAGACTAATTAACTAAAGAAAGTACAAATTATGTAGATGAAGCATATTCAAATAACAGAATTGACATTTTAAGCAGAACTAAACATTAAAGAGATGCTAACAAGTGCAAAGGTCACACACATCAGTAGTTCAGAACACATTGGCTAAACGGATTTAAGAGAATCTAAATTGCTCAAATTAGGAAAAAGCATGTTTCAGAGTAGCCACAATATGTGAAACTAAATGCTAAAGAGACCTAAAACTGAGGTAAAGCTATCAGAATTGCACACAAGGGCAGTTCAGAAGCATATTAAGCTATGAATTTCAGAAGTGAGAACGTATGCGAATCACAGACACATAAGAATGAAATTGCAGAAGTCCAGTAACTTACCAGTTAAACGAATAACAGTAAAGAGCAAAAATTCCACAAGAACCCAGAATCTCAATGCGTCAAAGTTCCCAGGAGTGTCAAAAGAACTCCGGGCAATGCTCGCACCAAGAGAAGGTTGAATAACAGAGTCTTAGTGGCTTTGGCTTTCAGCCGGCCAAAAACAGAATACAGAACAAGAGAATAGCATAACAAAGCCTCAACTTTTTAGTGAATATATGTCGATTCCAGTCTGTCCTAAAAGGGGAATGGGGAGGGGTTTATATAGCAGCAAAAATTGAAAGAACAACAAGGAAACAAAATAAATCAAACATAGAATAAGGAAAGAAGTTATGCAAAATCAGTTCAAAATCAATTTAGGAGAGAAATCCGGTAAAACCTAGTTTGTTTTAGGGAAAGTGTAAATCATAGAAATTCAAACGGAATCGGACTCACATTGTATGGTATTTAGTGTATATAGACGGAATAATGCTTAAAATAAAAGATTCGAACCGCTTTGGTTCAATCTCGAGAGATCTTGCTTGCCAGACTTAGGCAAGCACCTAAGTAACACCACAAACGGATAACCAATACCAAAAAGTTCCAAACATGGTAAGAAAATAATGATCGAATCCCATTATCAGTGAAATTAGGAGAGGGATTAAGGGGGAGGCGGCTAGGGTTTCTCAGAGAAGAAGAGAGAGTAGAGAGGACTTACGGGCGGCGGAAATTGGGAATGGGTCTTTAGGGTTTGGACTTGGGGATATAAGGAGAGATAGGGATTTATTATGGGCCACTGATAATTGAAGATCAACGACCAGGATTGAATAAGAAATAGGGCGGGTTAAATACAACGGGTCGCGACCGGATTTTTAAAGGGGTCATTTAGTTGGGCTCCTGAAGAGTGAAGTGGAGTGGGCCAAAGGTTTGGGCCTGATATTCGTCCGAAAATAGCCTTGTATTGGCTATAAATTAAATATGTTAAATTATTTTAAACATAATTCATAAAAGAGATTAATAAATAATAGAAACATCACTTATACAGTAATAATGATTTAGAATGCTAGCTTGATATTATAAAAATATAAAAAATTCTATTTAGCACAAATAATACAATAAAAAGTAATTATGCATAGAATATAGGCTATTATTGCAAATTTATGTAAGTAGCTTAAATATAATTATATTAAATGAAGTAAAAATATTATGAAAAATACATATGGGTGCAAAATAATAAATTGGATGATTGAGTAATCACAAAATAATTTAAAGGATAATTAATAAATATTTGAACAATTTGAATGCATAAAAATAAAAAAATGATTTTGAAGTTTTAAAATTATAAAGAATTATGGAAAATGCTTGCATAAATCTTGTAAATTAGATAATGATTCAAAATAATGTTTTAAAAGTGTTTATACTTATTTAAAAAGTATGAGGGCAAAATTGGGTATCAACAACCCCGACAATCTTCTCAACAATTTCACATGTTCCAAGAACATAATAAGGGATGATGTGATTTTGAAAAAATTGGGGCCGAACCCTGGTTCCTGAGTTGCCTATATATCTCTGGTGTTACGGGAATCAGGCCGTGTGTAGTTCTGAATCCAACGGTGAACGAAACCGATGGAGTTGTTATAGGAATGGTCGTATGTTTTGGAAAGGTTTCCTTTGGGTAGGATAGTATCAGATGAATTTATGCGATGTCCTGAATGCGAATTTGAAACGTTATGGATGTATCACTGAGCAAATAGCTGAACGGACATAGAGTAAAAGGCGGGTAATTGATGGTGGTCGGTTATGTTTGAAATAATTGGAGGAGGCGAATGTTGTGAACAGAAATCGGAGCAAAGAATGCTCCCGTTTGAAGACCGGTTACTTCCCGGGTTACCTGCAAAACTTAAAACACGATGCATGCAAATATATATGGGTTATTGCGAAAATTCAAACTTGATGCAAATTCCCTTTGTATCATGAAGATTGTCTTCGGACGGTGAAGATGATATCCTTAGACCATGGCGTCCTGGGGTATGAAGTGTATGATAAAGGATTCGCAGGCCATGAAATGATGTCCTCGGGCCATGAGAATGGTGCCTTTGGACTATGACACATTTGAATAATGATGTACAATTTTGAGAGATCCTCAGGCCATGGAATACTGTCTCCCATCTATGAGGATGATGCCTTAGGACTATGACGCCTTCGGACAAAATGGCGATATTTCAGCCCATGAAGTGCAAAGATGTGACGCTTGGTCACATGCAAAGATGATACAAGACAAGGCTTAGTCTTGTGTAAGATGAGGGCAATCCTTAGCCCTGGGTGAGTAGAGGATAATGCTAGGTCTTAGATGGCGTAATGGAGATAGCATTTAATCGTGAGGAAAAGGTAGTGCTTAGCATTGTGGAATTAGGGAGGCAATGCTTAGCCTCACGCAGGAAGAGGAGACAATGCTTAGTCTCATGCAAGTAAGGGAAGCGGTGCTTAGCTTCATGCAGGAAAGGCAGTGCTTAGCCTTATGCAATTAAGGAGGCAGGGCTTAGCCTCATGCAAATAGGGAGGCATGGCTTAGCCTCATGCAAATAGGAGACAATACTTAGTCTCGTGTAAAGAAAGGCAGTGCTTATCTTTATGCAGTTAAGGAGACAGTGCTTAGCCTCATGCAAATAAGAGACGATGCTTAGTCTCATGCAAAGAAAGGCAGTGCTTAGCGTTATGCAGTTAAGGAGGCAATGATTAGCCTCATGCAAATAGTAGACAATGCTTAGTCTCATGCGGAAAAGGCAATGCTTAGCCTTATGCAATTAGGGAGGTAATGCTTAACCTCATGCAAATAGGAGACACTTCTTAGTCTCATAGGGAAAAGGCAATGCTTAGCCTTATGCAGTTAAGGAGGCAATGCTTAGCCTCATGCAAATAGGAGACACTGCTTAGTCTCATGCAAGGAAAGGCAATGCTTAGACTTATGCAATTAGGGAGACAGTTCTTAGCCTCATGCAGGAAGAGGAGACAATGCTTAGTCTCATGCAGGGAAAGGCAATGCTTAGCCTTATGCAATTAGGGAGGCAGTGCTTAGCCTCATAGAGGAAGAGGAGACAATGCTTAGTCTCATGCAGGGAAATGCAGTGTTTAGCCTTATGCAAGAAAAACGATGAGTGATAGTGAGAAAGTAAAGTATTTCTTAGCTGGAAGTGTTTGCGTTTGGTAACTTGTCGTCATAAAGGTAGTGATTTGATGTATCTACGGGTATTGTTGTCTTATTGTGCCTGCATCCAAATAAAAATTGTGAGTTTTGTTGGGGAAGGTTGGTTTGCGCTTTTGTCTTCTGTTTTGCCTTTGCTCCTGTCTTGAGGTCTTGTTTGAGTTACCCTGAGTAGCACCTGGCTGTCATAGAAATAAAGTTTTCAAAACATATGCATGCATTTGAATAAATATAGTTATTTGAAATGTAGTAGTATGCGATTTCAAATAATTTAGATGAACCGGTGACTGTGACATATTTTAGAGACATTGCGACCTCCTTGCCCTCAAAATTTTGCCCCAGTTTAAATTCAATACTTTTGTTGTTCCGTGTATGACGATGTCGACTGAACTTGCTTTAGAATTTGAGGGTCCTCCTCAATATTCTGCCCCAGTTTTCTAATCATGGCAAAATGAAGATTTTATTAAGATGTGATTGAACCCACAGGGCTGCCTACGTATCCCCTCTTAAACGGGAATCAGGTCAAGCGTAGTTCAGTTACATCGGATGGAGAAATGTAAACAATCCTAAACATAGTATCTCTTGACTGCGTAAGTGGATAGGTTTTGGCAAAATTTCTCCATATTCTACAAGTATAAGTTCCCCTCCTGTTAGTACTCGATGAACCATGTAGGGCCCTTGCCAATTGGGTGAATATTTCTCTTTTTCTTCATCTTAATGTGGGAAGATCCGCTTTAGCACCAACTGCCCAATTGTGAATTGTCTAGGCCTGACCCTTTTGTTGAAAGCTCTAGCCATTCTGTTTTGGTAGAGTTGACCGTGACATACTTCACTCATTCTTTTTCCATCAATGAGGGCCAGTTTCTCATATCGGCTCTGTACCTATTCTGCGTCGCTGAGCTCTGCTTCTTGTATGATTCTCAGAGAAGGGATTTCTACTTCGGCAGGGATAACCACTTCAGTACCGTAAACCAATAAATAAGGAGTTGCCCCAGTTGATGTGCGAACCGTGGTATGATATCCAAGCAAAGCAAACGGTAGCTTCTCGCGCCATTGTTTGTAATTATCTACCATCTTCCTTAATATCTTCTTGGTGTTCTTGTTGGCGGCTTCTACAACTCCATTCATTTGCGGCCTATATGCTGTGGAATTCTTATGCTTTATCTTGAAGGTTTCACACATGGATCTCATCAAATCACTATTAAGGTTGGCGGCGTCGTCGGTGATGATTGATTCCGGCACCCCCAACCGACAAACAATACGATCACTAACGAAAGTTGCGATGACCTTCTTAGTTACAGCCTTGTAAGATGCGGCTTCAACCCATTTTGTGAAATAGTCTATGGCCATTAGAATGAACATGTGCCCATTTGAAGCGGCGGTTCGATTGGACCAATGGCATCCATCCCCCAAGCGGAGAAAGGCCAAGGTGCACTTGTTGCATTGAGTTCATTGGGTGGCACTCGCATCATATCATCATGTACTTGGCATTGATGACACTTTTGGACATGATGCAGTCTGTTTCCATAATCATCCAAAAATATCCTACTCTTAATATCTTCTTAGCTAAGACAAAGCCATTCATGTGTGGTCCGCAGGTTCCGGCATGTATCGTTTCGAGCAATTTGGATGCTTCTTTGGCGTCGACACACCATAATAATGCCAGATCTGGAGTCCTTTTGTATAGAATTCCTTCGCTTTGGAAGAAGTGGTTGGATAATCTTCGGAGTGTGTGTTTTTGAGTATGATTTGCGTGCTCCGGGTACTCTCCTTTTGCCAAATGTTTTTTGATGTCGTGGAACCATGGATTTCCATCCATTAATTCTTCAACATGAGCACAATAAGCTGGCTGATTATGAATTCCTATTGGGATAGGATCGATGAAATTCTTGTCTGGGTGTTGTATCATGGAAGATAAAGTGGCCAATGCATCTGCAAACTCATTCTGGATTCTCGGAACATGTTTGAACTATATTTTTGTGAATCTCTTCATCAATTCTTGTACATAGTACAAATATGGTAATATCTTAGTGTTCTTCGTGGCGCACTCTCCTCCAACCTGATGTACCAAGAGATCATAATCTCCAATCACCAGCAACTCCTGAATGTTCATGTCAATGGCCAACTTGAGTCCCAAGATGCAAGCCTCGTATTCTGCCATATTGTTGGTACATGGAAACCTGAGTTTTGCGGATATCGAATAGTGTTGGCCGGTTTCTGATACTAAGACACTCCAATACCTACTCCTTTGAAGTTCGCGTCTCCGTCGAAGAACATCCTCCAACCATCGTATGCTTCAGTGATGTCTTCTCCCACAAATTATACTTCCTCATCGGGAAAATACATTTTCAGTGGTTCGTATTTTCTGTCTACATGATTTTCTACCAAATGATCTGCCAATGCTTGCCCTTTGACTGCCTTCTGAGTTACATAGATGATGTCGAACTCACTCATCAATATTTTCCATTTCTCCAACTTTCCGGTAAGCATGGGTTTCTGGAAGATGTATTTCAACGGGTCCATTCTTGATATGAGATATGTGGTATAGGCAAAGAAGTAGTGCCTCAACCTTTGAGCTATCCATGTCAAAGTGCAGCAGGTGCGCTCCAGCAAAGAGTACCATGCTTCATAGAGTGTGAATTTGTTACTCAGATAATATATGGCCCGATGCTTTCTTCCCGTTTCATCGTATTGTCCCAGAACACAACCAAAAACCCTATCTAATACGGATAAATGGAGTAGTAGAGGTCTCCCAAGTTCCGGTGGGACCAGAACAAGTGGTTTAGATAAATATTCCTTGATCTTGTCAAAGGCTGTTTGGCACTCTTCAGTCCAACTTGTTGCAGCGTCTTTCTTCAACATTTTGAAAATCGGTTCACAGATCACAGTTGATTGTGTTATGAAACAGATGATATAGTTGAGCCGCCCCAATAAAATCATCACATCTTTCTTGTTCTTTGGAGGTGGAAAGTCCTGGATAGCTTTGACCTTTGACGGGTACAATTCAATCCCTCGGCGGCTGACGATGAATCGTAGCAATTTTCCAGCAGGGATTCTGAAGGCACACTTTGCAGGATCTAGTTTCAGATTGTACCTTCGAAGCCGGTTAAAGAATTTTCTCAAGTCTGCTATATGATCTGTGCTTCTCCTGTATTTGATGATGACGTCATCCACGTACACCTCTATTTCCCTATGTATCATGTCGTGGAAAATGTTTGTCATGACTCTTATCTAAGTGGCTACAGCATTCTTCAGGCCAAATGGCATCATTTTATAGCAGTACATCCCCCATGGTGTGATAAAGGTTGTCTTTTCGGCATCCTCTTCATCCATCCAGATCTGATGATACCCCGCGAAGCAATCGACAAAAGACTGGAGTTCATGCGTGGCACAGTTGTCGATTAGTATGTGTATATTGGGCAACGGGAATTCTTCTTTGGGACTTGCTCTGTTTAGATCCCGATAATCGACACATACTCTGACCTTCCCATCCTTCTTCGGAACCGGCATAATGATGGCTAACTAAGTCAGATATTCAACCGCTCTGAGAACCTTGGCTTTGATTTGCTTGGTGACTTCCTCTTTTATTTTTAAACTCATATCTGGCTTGAACTTTCTGAGTTTCTGCTTTACCGGTGGACACATAGGGTCGGTAGGTAGTTTATGAGCCACTATGGACGTGCTCAAACCAGTCATATCATCGTAGGACCATGCAAAACTATCCTTATACTCTTTCAAAAACTGGATATATTCTTCCTTCTCTGACGGCGATAGATGAATGCTTACACGCGTTTCCTTGACTGTTTCAGAGTCTCCCAAATTAACTGTTTCAATCTCATCCAAATTGGACTTAGGCTTGTTTTCAAAATTTTCCACTTCTATGACAATTTCCTCGGGTATTACATCCTCTTCCAGATCCTCTGAATCACTATCCTCATGTTGCGTTATCTCATTACATGTCACAGTCGTAGGTTCATCAGGATAAGTAATAATAACGTTGTAGAGAGAGAAAATGTAAAGGATAATAATAAATACTAAAAATAGCAATCCATTGATAAAGTTTTAAAACGTTAAACAAGTGCAGTTCCATGATTCGAGCAATTATTTCAAACAAAATATGCTTAAAACAAAATACTACAAATGTCTTAGGTGCTCATAAAATTGCTTTAAAAAATAAATGATGCTAAATGCCAAGCTACCCTGGATCTCGACGGGCCCTTGATGGTGCAACAGTCCAGTTCTTGAGAACAACTCCCTTCTCTACGGTCTAAATAATAAGGTCTTCCTCCTCCTCCTCCTCCTCAACTATCACACTGCAATTCATGTCTTCATAATCCAGAAACAAATTCCTTATGCCAGCTAAAAATTCATATTCTTCGGACCCCCACATCATGTCAGCTTGATTAAATGACTGGTGCAAATGTGGTACTGGTTGTTCTAGAGGGTAATAAGGACCACACCATGGTGGCGACCAATTCTGACACTCTTGCCAGGTGTATTTATACCCAAGCCCAAAAGTTGTGCCATGACGCTTTAGCTATATCGGTTTGGTGATCCCCTATAGATTCTTGCCAAGACCCTTGCCCGGTTCATACCCTATCTACGACAGTATGCTTTCTATCTTACTGCTCCATCATTTGTCTTTCTCAGTTGCGTTGACGTGCTCGATGCGATAGTATGTTTCTCCACCCAACTTCCTTATATTCTCGACGACCGAAACAGTTTGATTGGTATAAATGGGATTACTTCCGTCTCCATGGATAATAACTTCCTAATGGTTCCACTCAAACTTCACGGCCTGATGTAGAGTAGAAGCTACGGCCCCAACGGCATGTATCCAAGGTCGTCCCCAAAATAGGTTGTAGGTAGCAGATATGTCCAACACTTGAAACTCAACATCAAACCAGGTTATGCCCATATGTAGGTTGGGGTTGGTCTCTCCAATTATGGCCCTTTGAGACCTATCAAATGCTTTCACATTCATACTTCCTACTCGTATCTCGTGTATGCATTTACCCAATCTTTTCAGAGTAGTTAGTGGACATATGTTGAGACTCGAACCCCCATTTATCAGGACTCTAGCAATGAATTTGTCCATAAACTGCACTGTGATATGCAGTGTCCTGTTGTAACTTAGTCCTTCCGGTAGCAAGTCGTCTTCATGAAAAGTGATCTTGTGGCTTTCCAACACTTGCCCTACCATGTTAATCATTTCTCCACTGGTGACGCTATTGGGTACATAGGCTTCATTCAACGCCTTCATCAAGGCATTCCTACGTGCCTCAGAGTTTTACAGCAGTGATAAAATAGATATTTGAGCAGGGGTTTTGTTCAGATGATCAACCACAGAATATTCTCTTGCTTGAACCTTTCTCCAAAGGTCATCTGGGCCAGTCTCAATGTTAGGCAACTTAGATGCAGCTTCTTTGCTTGTTCCTCCCAAATGCTCTGGTGTATAAACCCTACCGGTTCTGGTCATGCCTTGCGCTGCACCTGTTTCTTCCATTTTTACTTTTCCTTTCCTTCTTGCTTCCGCAACATAATTCCATGGTATAATATTAGACTTATAAGACGGCGTAGGTGCTACCATCACGGTGAAGGGTGTTGTTACTTCAACCTCAAACGGAGTTGGTGCGGCTACCTCAACTTTAATCGGTGCTTGAGTTTGTACCACGATAGGTGTGAGAGTGACTGGAGATGTTTTAGGATTATCCCCTTCTCGAATGAGTCCAATTGACCCTTCCAAGTGCCGTTCTTCATCGGTCTCTATCACGTTTACCCCTTCACCCCTGTGATACGGGAGAGGATTGTTACGGACATTGGGTGCAACCTTCTTTGCCTGTATGACTTTGGTGTCAATTAATATTTGATTCTTATCCTTCAAAGTACTACATCATCAATAGTATGACCCTTCATGCCTGAGTGATAGGCACATGTCTTATTTGGGTTAATCCACTAGGAAGAGTTTTCCATAGCAATAACGGGAATGGGAGTGACATAACCGGCAACCTTTAGCCTCTCGTGTAATTGGACTATTGGTTCAACAATTGGAGTGTATTGTCTGGGTGGTCTGCGGATGAAATTTGGTCTTGGTTTTTGGTAATTTTGGCGGGCTGGTGGTGAGTGTTATTATGCTGGTTGGGTGTTATAGGTGTGGTAAGTGGCGACATATTGATGGTATCTGGGAGGTGAAGGCTGATATATGGGTGGAGGTGTATGGTATGTGAGAGGAGACTTCGGACCTTGGGCTACCATTACTGCGCCCACTTCTTTCTTATTGGAGATATCTCCTGACTGCAAAGCTTTATTTGTGGCTTGGAGTGCTTCAAAGTTTGTCACTATTCTGCTTTTGATCCCTTATTCTATTCTTTCTCCCAATTTGATGATATCGAAAAATTTATGGTTTTCAACAACCATCAATCTTTCATAGTATTACGGGTCCTGAGCTCTGATGAAGAACTTATTCATCTGGTCTTCTTCAAGTTCCGGCCTTACTTTTGCAGCTTCAGACCTCCACCGAGTAGCATACTAGCGAAAAGTTTCCGTTGGTTTGTTCTTGAGATTTTGAATGTAGAAAACGTCTAATGCGTTTTCTGTGTTAAACCTGAACCGATCCATGAAATCCGATTCCATGCTCACCCAATTAACCCACTTCTTTGGGTTCTGACTAATGTACCAAGACAAGGCATCTCCAGTGAGGCTCCTCATGAACAACTTCATACGGATTCGTTCATCCTTGCCAACCCCTACAAGTTTGTCACAATACATTCTCAAATGCACCTTCGGATCACCAATTCCGTCAAACATTTCGAACTTAGGAGGTTTGTAACCCTATGGAAGTTCTATATCTGGCTGAATACACAAATCCTCATAATTCAAACCCTCAATGCCTTTGCCACCTTCGACACTTTGAACTCTGCCAGTAAGCTTCTTGAGTTCTTCCGCCATGTTCTTGATGAGTAGGTCCTTCTCGATGGATTCAGGTATATGTAGGGTCTGTTGTGGGGTATTGGGTAAAGTTTTCACATATATGGGATTGCTTTGATAGACTCCGGGTATCTGGGCATAATGGTGGTCGTTGGTTGAGTTTTGGGGATCAGGGGTAGGCTATGGTGCGTTCTGAGGAGTATGATAAGTGGTGGTTTGTAGATCTTGAGTTGAATGGTGATGGTGTTGTGGAGGGGTAGGTACTGGTGGAGGATTATGGTTTTCAGGAGGTGTGGCATATTGATGAGGCGTGGGAGGATTTTGCAGATTTTGGTTTTGTGCATTTTGGGGAGGTACTGGGTTTTGGACGTTTGTGTTTTGTTGGTTGATGTCGGCGACGTTTAGGGTGAGGGAATGGTTTGCCAAGTTCCGGACCTGCTCAAGCTCCCCCTGTAGATCCAATGTTTTCTGTTCTAGTCGTAGGACCAAATCTTTCTGTGCTGGCGTACTCCGGCCGTCTAAAGTTTCAATGTTCTCTGCGTGGGTAGCATTGTGTTTTCTAATGCCACTCATATCATCCATTTTTGCTTTTCCTTTATTCTTGGGATCACTTGGCGGAGGAAGAGGTGGAGGACCTCTGGATCTAGTGTGATATGCTGATGATGCCAGTATGCACGAACCAACCTTGGGGAATGGGAATAAACAAAACAAAAGAAAGAAAATAAAAAGGTAACCAAGTCAGTAAGGAGTATTAAAAGAATGTTTGCGATATTGAACATGTATTAGAGAATTAATAAATTTGCGTCCTAATTTGAGGGACCTCATTGTGCCCGAGGTAGGCCTAAGCGACACATAGACTTGGAGACAATTGATGCCAATAATTACGTCATTTCATTAATGCGAAAATGAGTCAAATCTTTACTAAAACAAAAATAATGAGAAAGTCACTAATGGAATTTGCCTTATTACAATCAAAATATTTGAACGAATCTAGAAAGCAATAAAAACATTGTTTCCTAATCTATTTGGCCCCAGATCTCCATGCTTGGCCTTCTTGGATCGATCGATCAGTTTCCCCAGGTCGCGCATATCCAATAGTAAGTAAGCCCTTGCTAGATGCCCTCCTTTATTGCCTTCCGTGTTCTGAAAATCCGAGAGTCTCTTTCTATAGAAGCATAAAGATAGATCCCTCGTAACTTGATCAGCACTATATGATTAGTTTCTCTTGATCTGATGATGAACTCAATGCTAGGGAACCATTCAAACATCTAATGTACTTTTCGTCAGTCAGATTACTGAAGAAACGCACCCAGCTCACAACACTTCCAAGTTGTGCAAACCTATATGGGATAAATGTCATTCTCTTTGGATGATGGTAAGCTATGTAGTAATTCAATGGTCGTCGCAGAAGCTCTTGGTGATATTCGCCTCTCTGTAAGTGTTCTAATAACCAAACATGCAACAACAGATTACAACCATCGAAGTGTCCATACCCCTGCTTGCATCGATCTAAAGAGCGATACATTTCAGCCAAGATCATGGGGATGATAGTGTAAGTTTGTCCCTCGATTCCTTCCATTAGAGTCCTAGCGACCATGGCTAAGCAAGTGTGAATGCTTCCCCCTTTCATCAGAAATATCAGCAGTTCCAAGAAACAGACAATGAACACAAAAACTCGGCAGTGCGTCCAACCTAAGGAAGTGATGGCAAGTTCATCATGATGAAGGCGATATGACTTGCTATGCCCATAACGTTCATAAAGGAATTCAAATGGGATATATGACTTCTTCAAACAGAGTAACTCACTAGTTTTCTTGAAACCCAACTTTTTCAACAAATCGCGGGGAGTGGGATTTTCTGGTACTAATAAACCCGGACTATCCCATGGCAGCTTAGTGAAGACTCCTATTCCCTCTAAGATAGGAGTCATTTATGTGTCACCAAAGCGGAAGACAACTCTTTTCTCATCCCAAAACATAGTGGAGGCCTCAATCAATGCCCTATTTGGCCGAATGTCCAATAAGGAAGGTAAATTACCAATGACCCTTTTCACATGATTCTTGTCACTAGGTGAGAGGTTCTTCCACCAATCAAGAAGCAAAGGTGGGATGTTTTGAACCATGCTGAACCTGGGGACTTCGTGCTTCATTTTCTACAAACAAATAGAGTTAGCCCTTTCCCCCTCCGGATCTGACTATTTACACATTAATGATCAACATATCGACATGTTTTCTCTAAGTAATGCACATAACGTGATGGTGTCCATTGGGATTATGGAAATCCCATTGGACTTTAGACAAGGCTTATCTTAGTGGATTATCACTTGGACAACGTTCTAACCCATACTAGGTTTGACATTATGCATGCACATTTGATATTGGAGTGTGGTTTCTAGAAGGGTCTAGACCGGTACATCCAAGTGGACAACTTGAGAGGGAAAGGCACGGGACCGTCGACTGCACCGCCGATCGACTAGTTTACCGCAAGTAAGCCTTTCCAATTTAAAAGGGTAATTTTGGAAGAGCGCAAACACTCATCAAGTGCCTCTATGTTATTACTCGGGTGCGAGTGGAATATGGTGTGGAACATTCTTTATGCAAAGATAATAACACGTTGCCAAGTATTTGCATGATAAATATGTAAAAGCAATAAATACAGTATTAAGGTAAAACATAAAAGATGTAAAAAGAAAGAAAAAGAAGAAGTTAGTTCATGGAATATAGGGAATGTAATAAAGTAAGCAAGGGAGTAGGGGTGGAAGAGACATGATGTAGCAATCTTTAAGCAAATACAAAGCAGTTTAGAGAAAATAAAGGTGAATAGGAAAGGGATATGCATGTTATAACCAATTTAAGCAAAGGAAGGTGGAGCAGGGAAGGGATATGCATATTACATCGAATTTAAACAAGTGAAAGGAAAATGGGAGAGGGATGTGCATGTAGTAGCAAATAAAAACGGAAAAGGGAAGCGTGTTTATATTAAAGAAGACTAATCCATATAAGCCAAATTCGCTATGGCAAGAGCCTAAATGTAAATCCCCAGCAGAGTCGACATGCTGTCGCACCCCTTTTTCTCGTGAAATCGGGCTTCGACATGTGACAACTCTTTTAAGGAGGTATTATAAGAGAAGAGTCACCACCTAACAATTATTAAGGTGCGTTAGAGCACCTATTTGCAAATGACTCCGGTTTAACTGGTCAACGCTACCAAAGATCGGGTAAGGGCTCAAGTTACCTCAAAGAGAAGGTGTTAGGCACTCTTCGAGGTCCACAACTCTGGGTCCCGACCGAATTTTAAATTATATGAATTAGTCTATGTGATCAAGTAAGCAAAGAGTGTACAAAATCTAAGAATTTTATTACAAAGAGATCTTGAATAGGGAGGTACAACTATATTTTCATTGTAATAGAAAAGAAAAGAAAGGGGGGNAAGTTTTTTAGCCTAAAGGATCACCCCGTGCAACATAAACAATATTTCGTAACTCCCTTCAGATAGGGTATTACTCATATTATCCAGCGGGCACAGACTATCATCTCCTGCTACCCGATTACTATGTTAAAGTTGTTTACCTAAGAGAGCTCTAATTCAATTCTAAGCCGTGCCCTATGCGTGCACTGCCCTTCCCATACCTATGGTCGAGGAGGCATTGGACCTCTATTTAGGGTGGTTCTAGACTTTTATTAGGTTGCCTAGAATGATAAAACTAGGAGACATACAAAACAAGTTGGACTTCATGTAAAGGCAATTAAGGGCTTAAGGTAGCCTCCACACTTAGACAACAAATGTACGCAAATAAATTCTAACATTAGGCGTTAGACAGTTTCAGAATTGAGGCGAATTAAAGCCATTTGAGCCCTATAGACATGGCTTCTATGTGACTATGCATTAAAACAGACAAGCGATTTCAAAGGCTAGGCGCTGCTTATCTCCAAATAATTATACGTTTATTGCATGCTGATTTGAGATTGTAGATTTCTAGTTATTTAACCTATAGATACTGTGTCTAGGTGTGAATCACTAAGTGACAATGAAAGCTATTGGAGGAAAGCCCAAAATTATTCATGCTTTCTAACAATACCATACGTGAAACAATGTTTGAGCGATTTAACATGAACACATTATGGCGAGTAATTATATCCTATAGGCAGGATCTCTAACGTTCAACACTTAGAGCTGATTTTATCATCATACCTTAATCTTATAGGCATATTTTCTAGGTGACAGTGGAAAACGGAATAGACAGAATACTATAGGGATGATTTCTAGTGAATGCTGATGCGAATTGAAATAAATGACATTTATTCCTATAGACAGGTTTTCTAGTAGCACGTAGCAGTAAGCATAATTGCAGCACTTTGAATTCATTTTTGCTAGCAGACTCTGTGTGTGTGCGTGTTTCCCCTAATGGCATGATTTCTATAGTGCACATAGTGATGGAATAACATATGTATAACAAGTAAATCACTGAGTCCTATATGCATATTATCTACCCATTTGGTATGCAAATATTAGAAATCTACCCATTCCTCACTTTACTAACACCCCAATCGTTTATACAAAGTTATTACAGACCCATTAATAAGTAAGATACAAATGTTATACAAATAATGACAATAGTCCCATAACAGGCCCAAATGAAATACCCAGCACTGTCTGGGCCTTCAACAATTCTCACACAGCATACCCAAACTTCTTACAAGGAGCCTTATTCATCAACACAACACCAGAATCCATAGTGGAGCCCAAAGTCAATTCATATAAACATATTGCCAAGCATTGCATCATTTAAACCAACCGACTTAGATGTACAACAGATAATAGGAAGAAAGGGGTTGAATGGGGGTAGTTTAAGTTTCAGGGAATGACTAACGACCCAAATCCTAGTGTGTCAGAGTTCACAAGGGCCTCAAATGGACCCTGAGCAGTGCTCATACTAGGGAGGTCAGTAGTAAATCCTAGGTATCCTTGGCTTTCATTCGGCTAAGAATAAGAAATTTAAGAGAGCGTAGGTAACAAGTGAATGAGAGTGGACCAAGGTTGAGAGACAGGAAGTGAGGGATGCAATTATAACTTAAACTAGACATGGCCAAGTTGAGCATATATGGCAGATAATCGAATAGGTCACATGATTTAAAAGCAAGTTTAGCAAACATTTAGAAGCAGGTTCAACACTTAGCACATAGGCAGTCATATATTGGCAGAGTTCAGGAAAGAACAAGTTTGTAGGACTGGCAAAGGTTATCATGCACAAATGCCCAATACCAAACAAGTGAAAACCTAAAGGTCCAAATTATGCTAAGTATATATCCTAGTGTCATAAAATAGCCATGTTAATTTCACATCAGACAGCGGATCTGCATTGGACATGATGGGGCAACACATATTATGACAATTACTGGTGGATCAAATGTGCCAAAAATATGCTGAGGGACATATTAACAAGGAACTAGTCATGGTTGGTAGAGAAGGATCTTAACACAGACCTAAAACATTCTACATAGTCAAGATTACCATTACAAAGATTCAGAACAGAATGGGAAAACAAGCTCATGTCAGATAGTAAACGTAAACATTCAGGTTTTGGACACAATAGACTAATTAACTAGCGAAAGTAAAAATTATGCAGATGAAGCATATTCAAATAACAGAATTGACATTTTAAGCAGAACCAAACACTAAAGAGATGCTAACAAATGCAAAGGCGACATGCAACACTAGTTCAGAATACATTGGCTAAACGGATTTAAGAGAATCTAAATTGCTCAAATTCGTCAAAAGCATGTTTCATAGTAGCCACATTATGTGAAATTAAATGCTAAAGAGACGTAAAACTGAGGTAAAGCTAGCAGAATTGCACACAAGAGCAGTCCAGAAGCATATTAAGCTATGAATTTCAGAAGTGAGAACGTATACGAATCACAGACACATAAGAATGAAATTGCAGAAGTCCAGTAACTTACCAGTTAAACGAATAACAGTAAACAGCAAAAATTCCACAAGAACCCAGAATCTCAATGTGTCAAAGTTCCCAGGAGCTTCGAAAGAACTCTGGGCAATGCTCGCACCAAGAGAAGGTTGAATAAAAGAGTCTTTGTGGCCTTGGCTTTCAGCCGGCCAAAAACAGAATACAGAACAAGAGAATAGCATAACAAAGCCTCAATATTTTAGTGAAAATATGTCGATTCTAGTCTGTCCTAAAAGGGGAATGGGGAAGGGTTTATATAGCAGTAAACATTGAACGTATAAACAAGGAAACAAAATAAATCAAACATAGAATAAGGAAATAAGGCATGCAAAATCAGTTCGAAGTCAATTTAGGAGAGAAATTTGGTAAACCCTAGTTTTTTTAAGGGAAAGTGTAAATCACAGAAATTGAAATGAAATCGGACTCACATGGTATGGTATTGAGTGTATATAGATGGAGTAATGCTCAAAATCAAAGATTCGAACCACTTTGGTTCATTCTCGAGAGATCTTGCTTGCCAAACTTAGGCAAGCACCTAAGTAACACCACAAACGGATAACCAATACCAAAAGGTTCCAAACATGGTAAGAAAATAATGGTCAAATCCCATTATCAGTGAGATTAGGAGAGGCATTGAGGGGGGAGGCGACTAGGGTTTCTTAGAGAAAAAGAGAGAGTATAGAGGATTTAGGGGCGGCGGAAATTGGGAATGGGTCTTTAGGGTTTGGGCTTGGGGATATAAGGAGAGATGGGGATTTATTGATCAAGGACCAGGATTGAATAAGAAATGGGGCGGGTTAAATGCATCGGGTCGCGACAGGATTTTTAAAGGGGTCGTTTGGTTAGGCTCCTGAAGAGTGAAGTGGAGTGGGCCAAAGGTTTGGGCCTGATTTTGGTCCGGAAATAGCCTTGTATTGGGCTATAAATTAAATATGCGAAATAATTTTAAAAATAATTCATAAAAGAGATTAATAAATAATATAAACATCACTTATGCAATAAAAATGATTTAGAATGCTAGCTTGACATTATAAAAATATAAAACAATTCTATTTAGCACAAATAATACAATAAAAAGTAATTATGCATAGAATATAGGCTATTATTGTAAAATTATGTAAATAGCTTAAAAATTATTATATGAAATGGAGTAAAAATATTATGAAACATATATATGGGTGCAAAATAATAAATTAGATGATTGAGTCATCACAAAATAATTTAAAGGATAATTAATAAATATTTGAACAATTTGAATGCAAAAAAAAAAATGATTTTGAAGTTTTAAAGTTATAAAACAATTATGGAAAATGCTTGCATAAATCTTGTAAATTAGATAATGATTCAAAATAATGTTTTAAAAGTGTTTATACTTATTTAAAAAGTATGAGGGCAAAATTGGGTATCAACAACCCCGACAATCTTCTCAACAATTCTACATGTTCCAAGAACATAATAACGCAATATAATAACTCGCACCACGAGTGCCCATATGCCGCAACACGTTCATATCAACAATCCCAATACCACAACTACACATAGCCCACGGCTCTACAACACAATTGTCATGATCCCAATTTCACACCTTAGGATGTCATGATGACACCTAGTCTCTAAAACGAGGTAAGTTTAACAATAAATAATATCTTAACAAAAATAACCAAACTGATATACTAAAATAAAACTGATAAGCTCATATTAATTCCCAAAATAGAACATCAAAAACATAATTCCCAAACATAATAGTGACGAAGCCGGGTCAAGATACCTACTAGGATAAAAGAGAACTAACAGAGTATAACACAGTCTAAATATGGAAAGTGAAGAAGTAAATGACAGGTAAACATTTCAATAATGTAAGCTCATAATTGAAGTTTAAGTAATAAAGGCAACAAAGAGTAAACACATGATGAAACAACAAGAAAACAATTACGAATAATTTCAAGTAAGGAAATGAAGAAATCACAAGAACTATTCAACCAACAAGCCTTTTTAACATAGAGTGCACAACAAGAAATCACAACCAAGGTACCGCCTCATTTCCACATTTTACAATTTCAATCACAATCATTTTTTATAATACCGCGTAAGACTTTATATTTAGTTTTGAAAATTATTTTTCCCGAAATAGCCACACGCATTTTAGCCCTTATCGCATTGCGTGGCTTCGAGTAGTTCTCCTACTAGCAATTTGCATATCAAGCCCACCTTATCTCATCGTATGCATATCAACCCCTAGCCTTATACCACCGCATGCGAATCAATATCACAACATAATCACAACTCGCACCACAAGTGCCCATATTCCACAACTTGCCAAAGATCAACAATACCAATATTTTCACAATAAATAGCCCATGGCTCAATCACAATGTATACAATAATCTCAATAACAACATGATGAATGAGGAATACCCAACAAGGAAAGGTACCTCAACAATTAACAACTTCACCTCAATGTGATAATGGCTTTTATAACTTCAACACCAATAGATCAACAAGAAGATATTCCACGAAATAACAATCTCAAGTAAGAGTAATTCAACAATAAATAGGTAACAAGATAATAAGGAAAATAACAACTTCAACTAAATATATGAGAGCCAATATAACAAGTAAGAGTTAGAACAAGTGCTACAATATCAAATAGAGCATGTCAGAGTAGATTAAAAATGAAGGATGTGAAATGTTATAACAATTCAATTAAAGGCATGGAAAGACTCTAAATAGCCTAAACCAGTCGAATACCACATATAGCCCATGTGTCCACCCGTCACAACCAATCCAAATCCCAAGGGATAGTTTTCCCCACACAAAGTTAGGCAAGATAATTGCCTCAACTAGGCCAAATCAACCCTGGAATATAGCTTTTCCCCTAAAACTCGCCTCCACAAGGCTTAAATCTAACAAAATTGGCTTAATAACATCAAACAATGCAAGAGAAATCAATTAAAATAGATAAAGTTATGATCTTTACATTTTCCAAAACGTTAACAAAAGTCAACCCCGGGCACACCCGGTCGAAACCGGGTCCAAGGGTAGATTCCGACTACCCATAACCCCACGAATCCATATATGTGTTTTGTTTTCAAATCCAAGTCCAAACCGACTCCCAAAACTCAATTCTTCATTTTTCAAAAACTTGACAAAATATCTAGTTGGAAAATGTTTAGAATCACTTACCCAAAGTTTGTAGATGAAAAATCCCCTCTCAAATTGCCTCCTACCATGTGTAGGGTTCTAAAATATGAGAAATGAGATCCAAATCCTGACTTTTCTAACTTTTGTTCAGTTGCAGATATTGCAATTGTGACACTGGATTCAAAATTGCGAACCCTCGCAATTGCGAAAATATTCTCGCAAATGTGGCACCGACAGACTTAAGGGGAACTTCGCAAATGCGATTGTGGGTTCACAAATGCGACAAATGCATTGCAAATGCGCAATTACGACACCTGAGACCCCCTTGCTAAGTTCGCAATTGCAAGGCTGGTGTTTGCGATTGCGACATCACCCCACCAGCACACCAACAAGTTCCGTCTCAGTTTAACTCTTTCCAAATCACGTCCGAAATTCATCCTAGCCTTCGGGACTCCAAACCAAACATCCACACAAGTCTAAAAACATCATACGAACTCGCTCGCGTGATCAAAACATAAAAAGAATATCTAGAACTATGAATCGAACACCAAAAATAATGAATATGAAGTTAAAGTTCAAGAACTTCTGGAATTGCAACTAAGCATCTGATTACTATCAAATAAACTGCAATTGACATTAAATTTTGCAGACAAGCACTAAATTGCATAACACTTGGTGAATAGCCGATAGGCTGGGCAGCAATGCAAGCTTGTAGGACACCTCACCAACTCTTTCAAGGATCTCAAAAGGACCGATATACCTAGGGCTCAACTTGACCTTCTTCCTGAACTTCATCACACCCTTCATAGGTGACACCCGAAGCAAAACCATCTCTCCCACCATAAATGCTATGTCACGAGCCTTCCGATCAGCATAACTCTTTTGTCTAGACTAAGCTGTATAAAGCCGATCCAGAATTAACATGGCTTTCTCCAAGGTATCTCGAACCAAATATGTTCCCAACAACCTAGCCTCTCCTGACTCAGACCAACTGTAAGGCCCCATGAAACGTTTCCTAAAATCGGGGTTCGGTGATGCCGGGGCAGGCGTAGAGGTTAATAATAGTAGAAATTCTTCGCGGCGAACTTGCTCGCCACGGTTCAGACTTTTTGGATTGAACAGTGAGCTGGGGAGTTGAAGGAAAATATTTGGTAGAAATAGGCGTTTCTGCGGTTGCATAATCACTTTGCGGGCCACAGAATGGTCTTAGAGTGAGGTAGATTTTATGGGTCATTTTGACGTCATTTTCAAGGCCCATTATGCGACCTCATATCCATTTCGCGGGCTGCACTTTTGTCGCACAATCAGCCTTGGAGTTTTGCAAAGGGAGGGTCTGCAGTGCATTATACGACCGCCGAACAGGTCTGCGGGCCGCATAGTGACCGTAAACCCAGTCAGTTGCTTTCCAGTTTTGGCACGAAAATTTGTGCGGCCGATATGCAGATCGCATATCTATTTTGCGGTCGCATATGCGACCGCATATCCTATTCCAGGGCTTCATGTTTGGGATTTGTAAACCCGACCCTTCTTCGTTAAAACATATGCCATAGCCCATTTTGAGCACATTTCTGATATATGTTTAGAGTGAGAGAGATTTCTTAGAGTGGGGGAGTAACCTTCAACCTATTATCCATCAATTCTTGCTCAACCATTGATGATTAACAAAGGAATTCTTCATCCTAAAGGTAAGAATCTATGTCCTAGCTCTCAATTTCGAAAATTTACAAAAAAAATGGGAAAATTCGAGAGACAATTATTGGGTGTGGGGATTGTTATCTTGCATGGATGAATTCTTTAAGTATGCGGGAAGGTTGTGCGCTACAAATGGTAGAGAATGGGTTGGGGAATGATGGAATCTTCCACAAAAGGGCCTTAAAACATTGATGCTCACCTAGCGTTTGATAATATGCTCAAATGAGCAAGAATCATGATCATCTTCCTAATTTTGGTTCAACTTGTTATATTTCTAAAATAGATTGAAGTTGCTACGAATTCCGAAATATTTTAGAGTTTAAGGGAAGCTCAATTGAGGTATGTTGGCTAAACCCCCTTCTTCTTAGAATTGAATCCCGCGGTGTTTATGTAATTGGTGTAAGTCCTAAATTGATCATTATAGAATTGGCTATTCGTATTGTGTTTGTGTTGAAGGATGTATGTTCAATAGTTATTCTAAATGCTTCATCATGTCATCTTGTCATTTGAGTATGTGTTCAAAAATGTGGAATATGTGTTAGAAATGTTAAGTCTTCAAGTCAAGATCGAAATAAAGATTGTTATGCCAAGTTGTATGAAAAGCCTCTATCTGCCTAATATTCCCAAATTTCTCTTATGTGAATTTAATGTCATGAGTCGAAAGTCGTATTGTTGTTGATAATGATAATGATGTTTGAATATGGAAAAGGGAACTGGAATTATGAAATACGGCCAAGTGCCAAGAATGCTTTATAATTGTGGGCATTAGTGCCAATGGACCGAAAGGATATGAAAGAAGTATGATGTGAGATGATAGACTGAAAAAGGTAATGTCTTGGGTGAAGCGGCCTAGACAATCGGGTCGTGATTGGACACCATGCCACACACATGTTGGTGACTGTGCTGAAAATGATAAATGAAATTGTGGTATGGTTGATGTCTCGAATGAGATGACCTTATCGATTGGGTCGTGATCGGACTCCGTGTAAGAATACAGTGGTATTGTGAGTTATGGTATATCGGCACAAAGGATCACCCAACCTAGTAACAGGGAAAATGACTTGAAAACTTATGTGATCCTTAACTTGATGTTTGAATATTATTTGAAGCTATTATTGAATTATTGACTGTTTTTCCCTTGTATTATTATTCATTCTATTGAGATGGTGTTTAGGTTTACATAATAGTACTATTCGACAGTACTAATATCACTTTTGCCAGGGGCGCTGCGTCTTTAAATAGATGCAGGTGGTTCCATAGCAGGCAGTGTTGATCACCGATAGTGGTACATCCTCTTCCCAACAGACTTGGTGAGCCCCACTTCATCCCGTGGTCACGTATTGTATCTTTTGTTCATATTATTATCACGCCTCGAGGTATAGCCGGGGCCTTATTGCCGGCACTATCATAACATCCTTTTGTATCTTTTAGAGGCTCCGTAGACACTATGTGGGTTGTACATGGGTGCTAGAAAAGTCAAACAGATTATGTTGTATTTTGATCTCTTGTTTTACCTGAATCATAAGAATGTGTGTATTTCTGGACTTTAAAATGATGTAACCAATGAGACGATTTAGTATTGTATATATGCACTTCCTACTGTTTTGTTACATCTCGTGTTTTCGTACGTTAAAGTTTCATCTTCAGTTAATCGACGTAGACTCGGGGATGAGATTATCTGGAGGTTAACGTATTTATGCTATATATCACAAGTAATAAGTAAGTGCCATGAAGAGTAAAGGGTACACGAACCAAAGAAAATGAGGTTCGTTGAAGGTTGCCAATTTGAGATAAAATACGGTCCGAGCTATAATACCAATATTTATGGACTAGTACCATACAAGGTACCATATGACCGTAATAGTATGATGTATAAAGTATATTAAAAATGAGTAGTATTTTAAGTAATTTGAGATAATTTTTAATTATGTGGGTAATTAGTTAATTATCGGGTAACGGGACATTACCTAATTAACTAATAAATTGGATAAAGATAAAAATTCCCCACCCCCACCCCCATGTGGCAGCAAGCCACTTCTTAAACAAATGACTCTTAGTCATTTTTGATTAGGTGGAAACCTAATTGATAATTAAAAGACACTTCATTTCTTATATTTTGTATACAAAAGCACTACAATCAAAAACATTTTCAAACCAGACGCTAAAACTCAATCCAACAAAATTTCTTGCGACCAAATCAATTCTAGCGAGAATTATTACCACCTTAGCAACGTAAAATTATGCAGTTCTAAAGGAGTACGATGCAACCTTTTCCAAGAATATTATATGGATTTTTCCCTACTCTAACTATGTTAAGGCTATCCCTTCTTTCTTTTTGGCATGATCCAAATTATACAGAAGAAACGAGCAAACGCACAGTTTTCATAAACGACTATATTCATAGAAATACTAGGGGTCTCTATGTTCTTGATTCCCCATGTGACATATTATTATATCTTCTGTTAATGGATCTCAGAATGATACACAATTGATAAAGTTTATGCGAAAGGAATATTGAGATTATTAACATATTTCCATGCATTCATTCATTTATACATGTACCTTGACCCATGACCAGATGGCGTTATATACGCATATTTATATGCATATATATGTATATGGGATATGTGAAATGGTTACGGCGTTATATACGCACCACCACCTGATCAGTTGGTATATGTTGATGATTTTGCCCAGAGTGGCCGAGATGATATGATGGGATTCCCTCAGAGGCTTGATGATATTATGTACACCTATACTTATGCATGACACGACAATTATACGCACGTGCATGACATTATAAATGTTTCAAGATTTATAAAATAATTTACTTACAGTCAGAATTCTTTATTCCATGTTTCATCTATATCTGTTATGTACTGATTATTATGCTTTCCATACTCAGTACATTATTCGTACTGAAACCCTATTCTCGGGGCCTGCGTTTCATGCCCGCAGGTGCAGGTAGGCAAGTCGACGGTCCCCCTTCTTAGGATCCCCGATCAGTGAGAGTTGACGTGCTCCACTTGATCCGGAGCTGCTTTTGATTTTGGTACGATATGCTTGTATACATATATGGGTATGACGTGGCCCAGTCCCATCCTTGTACAGTTGTATTATCTATTAGAGGTCTGTAGATAGTTATGTATAGTTGGATAATATGTGGCCTTGTCGGCTTCCAGTTTTAGGTATATATAATTGTCTATAGCAGCCTTGTCGGCTCGCCCCACTGTATTTCGTATGTCTATCCATATATGTCTTTTGGGCAGGTTTCCCTCACATACACTATTCATGTTTATATCTTAGACGTATGCTTAAGGGTGTTCGACAGGTAAGACTCGAACATCCGTCGTGGCCCATCGGTTTGGGTCGTGACATGTTTAATTAATGAAATCATGTCTTCTCTTGATC
The DNA here is from genome assembly GCA_000715115.1 of Nicotiana otophora. NCBI lineage: Eukaryota > Viridiplantae > Streptophyta > Magnoliopsida > Solanales > Solanaceae > Nicotiana > Nicotiana otophora. The sequence continues at coordinate 121,498 of AWOL01S0011602.1, forward strand.
ATGGGTGAGTTGGGTAGAAAGTATCTACACGCTTTCTCGACTGGGTTCACTCGGTTGAGCGCCAATCGCATTTCTCGAGGCTGGGGCGTGACAAACTTGGTATCAGAGCCTAAGGTTTTAAAGTGTCCTAGGATGTCTCGGAGCCGTGTCTCATAGAGTCCTCCTTATCGGTGTGTTGTCGACCACATCTATAAGTTGGAGGCTGCTTCAACATTTAGGAATAATACCCTTCTTTGATATTCTGGATCGTGCGATGAAGCTGATTTTGAAACTGTTCCTCCTCTAATTCATGCATTAATTTAACTTTCAGTACATGGCACCTAAGAAGATAGCAAGAACTGACCAAGGAGCCAATACTGCCTTAGGAGTGGTAGTTGACCCTTTATTTGGTGAGGTGGGTGAATACCCGAGGGGTGACGATAATCCCCCGACTGCTACACTGCCTGATTCCACTACACCTGATGAGGCCACACCAGTTCCTGTACCTACTGAGGGTGCAGCGGTTCCTCCAACTGATATTCTGGTTCCACTTCGAGCCCAGCTTCTGGTTCTGGTATTTGTGATGGGGATCTTAGGGGAACTATCTAGATGCTGACATAGATAATGGCTTCTCAAGCCAGAGATCAAATGTTGCACCCACTTCTTCTAGCCAACAAGGGGATTCTATTGGTTATAGGGTGAACATGTTTCTTCATTTGGATGCTCCGGTGTTCGTGGGTGCTAATCCCGAGGAGGACCCACAGGACTTCATTGACGAGATACACAAGACTCTCCGGGTTATGTGCGCTACTGAGACGGAGGGAGTGGAGTTGGCCGCCTACCGCCTACCACCTAAAAGGGGTGGCCTATTCTTGGTTTGAGCTGTGGGAGGACTCTCGGGAGGAGGGAAGCCCTCCAGCGAGGTGGAGTGAGTTTGCTGACGCTTTCATAGACCATTGCTTGCCGGCCGAGACTAGGGCAGCTCATGCCGCAGAGTTTGAGAACCTTAAGCAAGGAAGTAAGAGTGTGTGGGAGTATCACATGGAGTTCGCACGTCTGTCTAAATATGCCATTCTCATGTTTCCTACTATAGAGGCTAGAGTGCGTCGGTTTGTACAGGGCCTTAGCCCATTGGTTATCAATGAGGCCGCTACAGCTGCCTTGAATTTGGATATAAACTATGGGAAGATGGTAGCATTTTCTCAAGCTACAGAGTACTATAAGTTGAAGAACGGAATGGAGCGAGAGGGTACCAGCAAGACCCGGTCCGCGGGCAACTTTGGGGAGTCATTTGGTGGGGGAAGATCAGCTTTTAGGGGAGGATCATCAAGGCCATCCCAGTCTTTTGCTCAGTCTTCAGCCAGTGTACCACAGTAGGGCCCAGTCAACAGCATGGGAGTCGTTTCAAGCCCAATCAGGCAGCAGGGGACCCCACCAGCAGGGCTGATCAGGAGGGAGATTCCAGCAGCAGCGGAGGCCCCCATGCCCCAAGTGTGGTAAGATGCACTTGGGATCTGCTACATGGACCTACCTATATGTTACAGGTGCAGATTGAGGGGTCATATTCAGAGGGAGTGTCATTCATCTTGCCAGGGTGCGGGCAGGGACACAACACAACCATCTAGTTCTGCAATTGCTACATCTTCAGCACTCCCTCCAGCTCGAGGTACTCCAGCACCAGCAGGGCATGGTGCATCTAGGGGTGGTGCGCAGAGTTCAAGAGGACCCAGCCGTTTCTATGCTATGAGTGGTCGCCAGAATGCAGAGGCTCCTCTAGATGTTGTCACAGGTATATTGACTGTCCAATCTCATGATGTATTTGCTCTTACTGATCCCGGTTCCACTTTGTCCTATGTTACCCCTTATGTTGCTATGGAATTTGGAATAGAACCGGAACAACTTCCTGATTCGTTCTCTATATCTACTCTGGTTGGCGAGTCTATTGTGACTACACAGGTTTATAGGGGTTGTGTGGTCATGGGGTATGGTTGAGACACCGTGGCCGATCTCATCGAATTGGGGATGGTCGATTTTGACGTAATTATGGGAATGAATTGGCTTTATTCATGTTTTTCCAAGCTCGATTGCCGAACTAGGACTGTGAGGTTTGAATTCCCAAATGAGCCAGTTGTTGAATGGAAGATGGATAATGTGATGCCAAAAGGTAGGTTTATTTCTTACCTTAAGGCCACAAAGATGATTAACAAGGGGTGTATCTATCATTTGGTCCAGGTTACAGACACCGATGCTGATGCACCTAGACTCGCGTATGTGCCAGTGGTGAATGAATTTTCAGAGGTCTTTCCTGATGAGCTCCCTGGGATTCCGCCAGACATGGAGATTGATTTTGGGATTGATGTGATGCCAGGAACGCAGCCTGTATCTATTCCGCCCTACAGGATGGCACCAGCAGAATTGAAGGAGCTAAAGGAACAAATGAAGGATTTGTTAGAGAAGGGTTTCATCCGACTGAGTGTGTCACCATGGGGCGCACCAATTCTCTTTGTGAGAAAGAAAGATGGGTTACTAAGGATGTGTATTGACTACCGGAAGCTCAACAAAGTCACAATCAAAAACAAGTACCCATTACCAAGAATATATGATTTGTTTGATCAGTTACAGGGTGCTAGGTACTTCTCCAAAATTTATTTACGGTCCGGGTACCACCAATTGAAGATCAGGGAGCAGGATATTCGGAAAATAGCTTTGAGGACCTCGTATGGGCACTTTGAATTTTTGATAATGTCTTTTGGGCTAACAAATTCCCCAGCAACTTTCATGGATCTTATGAATCGGGTTTTCAAGCCTTTTCTCGATTCCTTTGTGATAGTATTCATTGACGATATTCTTGTGTATTCACGAAGTCGAGAGGACCATGCCGATCATCTCATGGCAGTTTTGCAGACTCTTCATCAGCACCAATTCTACGCGGAATTTTCAAAATGTGAATTTTGGCTCGAATCTGTCATATTCTTGGGTCATGTTGTCACCAGAGAAGGAATTACGGTCGATCCTCAAAAGATTGCAGCGGTGAAGAATTGGCCTAGACCTACAATGCCAACCGAGATTCACAGTTTCTTGGGCTTAGCAGGGTATTACAGAAAGTTTGTGGAGGGTTTCTCTAATCTTGCCTCTCCATTGACTAAATTGACTCAGAAAGAGGTTAAGTTCCAATGGTCCGATGCTTGTGAAAAGAGCTTCCAGGTGTTGAAATCAAGATTGACTACGGCGCCGGTGTTGACCCTGCCAAAGGGTGCAGATGAGTTTGTGGTATATTGCAATGCTTCAAGGATTGGGCTTGGGTGTGTATTAATATAACATGGCAAGGTGATAGCTTATGCTTCTAGGCAACTCAAGATTCACGAAAAGAACTATCCAACACATGACTTAGAACTTGCGACGGTGGTTTTTGCATTGAAAATTTGGCGTCATTATTTGTGTGGGTTCCATGTGGATGTATTCACGGACCACAAGAGCCTTCAGTATATTTTCAAACAAAAGGAGCTGAATCTGAGGCAGAGAAGTTGGCTTGAGTTACTCAAGGATTATGACATCAATATTTTATATCACCCGGGGAAAGCCAATGTGGTGGTGGATGCTCTTAGCCAGAAATCTATGGTTAGTTTGGCTCACTTGGAGGCATGTCGAAGGTCGTTGACCCAGGAAGTTCACCAGTTAGCTAGTTTGGGAGTTCGTCTTGCGGACTCTAGTGAAAGAGGGGTAATTGTGCAGAATAGGGCTGAATCATTGCTTGTCGTGGAAGTCATAGAGAAGCAATACGACGATCCATTGTTGGTACAACTGAAGGAGGGGATTCATAAACATAAAACTATGGCTTTTACTCTTGGCATTGATGATGGAACACTAAGGTACCAAGGGTGGCTATGTGTTCCAAATGTAAATGGTCTCCGGGAAAGAATCATGACCGAGACTAACACTTCTAGGTATTTCGTGCACCCAGGTTCTACGAAGATATATCATGATCTTAAGGAAGTCTATTGGTGGAATGATATGAAAAGAAATGTGGCGGACTTTGTGGCAAGGTGTCTGAATTATCATCAAGTGAAGGTCAAATACCAACAGCCTGGTGGGTTCGCCCAGAACATAGAAATTCCAATGTGGAAGTGGGAAATAATTAATATGGATTTTGTGGTAGGATTACCATGCACTCCGCGCAAGTTTGACTCAATTTGGATGATTATGGGTCGACTCACGAAATCAGCACATTTCTTGCCATTTAAATCTACCAATACAGCGGAACTGTATGCTCAGTTATATATTAAGGAAATAGTCAGGATACATGGTACACCGGTTTCTATCATTTCCAATCGAGGGGCTCAGTTCACGGCAAATTTTGGAAGAAAGTTCAGCTAGGTTTGGGTATTCAGGTGAATCTTAGTACAACCGTCCATCCACAGACCGACGGGCAAGCAGAATGGACTATTCAGACACTTGAGGACTTGTTGTGTGCCTGTATTCTTGATTTCAAGGATAGCTGGGATAATCCTTTTCCACTCGTAGAGTTTGCTTATAACAATAACTTTCATTCTAGTATCCAAATGGCACCATTTGAGGCATTGTATGGTATGAGATATAGATCTCCCATTTGGTGGTTCGAAATTGGGGAAGCGGAGTTGATAGGGCCAGACCTCGTGCATCAAGATATGGATAAGGTTAAGGTCATTAAGGAGCGGTTGAAAACTGCTTAGAGTCATTAACAATCCTATTCGGATGTTCGTCGCAGAGACTTAGAATTCAAAGAAGATGGTTGGGTATTCTTGAAAGTTTCCCCCATGAAGGGTATAATGCGGTTTGGAAGGAAAGGGAAATTGAGACCGAGGTATGTCGTGCCGTAAAAAATCATTCAGAGGATCGGTGAGGTAGTGTACACCCTTGAGCTACCACCTGAGATGTCATTAGTGCACCCGGTGTTCCATGTGTCTATGTTGAAGAAGGCAGTTGGAGATCCGTCAGCTATTGTGCCAGTTGAGACCATTGAGGTTAATGAGGAACTGTCATATGAAGAAATTCCAGTTTCTCTTATTGATAGGCAAGTCCGAAAGTTGAGAAATAAAGAAATTGCCTCCCTGAAAGTGCTATGGCGAAACCAACAGGTTGAAGAGACTACTTGGGAAGCCGAGGAAGAAATGAAGAAAAAGTATCCTTATTTGTTTTAATAGCCATGTATTTATAAAGTTGTGTTCTATGAAAATTCTAAGGGTTACCTTCTACGAATTATGTATCTTTTGTACAGTTGATGTTAAGGGTGTTCTATTTTCGGTAGTATATTGCTCATGAGGCCACAATAGGTCTTGTTTTTGTGTTATATTGCGTCAATGTATTATATATATGTTTTGAGGATGTGTTTTTGGGGCACTCTAACAGGTGGATAGGCCCAGTTAAAGGAGAAACTCTGGCGAAAGTTTTGGAAATTTAAGGAGTTAGTCAAATTTGGGGCTGCCGGTGTGTGGTATGAAAATGGTGTCGCATAAGATGCTAATAGTGAACCTTGACCCTCATTCGAGGACGGATAATCTTAAGTGGGGGAGGATGTAATGACCCATGAAAGGTTTCCTAAAATCGGGGTTCGGTGATGCCGGGGCAGGCGTAGAGGTTAATAATAGTAGAAATTCTTCACGGTGAGGTTGCTCACCGCGGTTTGGACTTTTTAAATTGAACAGTGTGCTGGGGAGCTAAAGGAAAATATTTGGCAGAAATAGGCATTTCTGCGGTCGCATAATCACTCTGCGGGCCGCAGAATGGTCGCAGAGTGAGACAGTTTTTCTAGGTCATTTTGACATCATTTTCGCGGCCCATTATGCGACCGCATAACCATTTCGCGGGCTGCACTCTTGTCGCACAACCAGCCTTGGAGTTTTGCGTAGGGAGGTTCTGCGGTGCATTATGCGACCGCAGAACATGTCTCCGAGATGCATAGTGACCGCAGACCCAGTTAGTTTCTTTCCACTTTTAGCACCCAATTTGTGCAGTCGATATGCGGACCACATATCGATTCTGCGGTCGCATATGCGACCATATATCCTATACCGGGGTTTCATTTTTAGGGTTTTTAGACCCGACCCTTCTTCGTTAATACATATGCCATAGCCCATTGTGAGCAAATTTATGATATTTTTAGAGTGGGAGAGAGTTCTTAGAGTGGGGGAGTAACCTTCAACCTATTATCCATCAATTCTTGCTCACTCATTGAGGATTAACAAAGGAAGTCTTCATCTTAAAGGTAAGAATCTATGTCCTAGCTCTCAATTTCGAAAATTTACATAAAGTGGGATAACTAGAGAGACAATTATTGGGTGTGGGGATTGTTGTCTTGCATGCATGTATTCTTGATGTATGTGGGAAGGTTGTGAGCTAAAACATGGTAGAGAATGGGTTGGGGAATGATGAAACTTCCACAAAAGGGCCTTAATACATTGATGCTCACCTAATGTTTGATAATATGCTCAAATGGGCTAGAATCATGATCATCTTCTTAATTTTGGTTCAACTTTTTATATTTCTAAAATAGATTGAAGTTGCTAAGAATTTCGGAACATTTTAGAATTTAAGGGAAGCTCAATTGAAATATATTGGCTAAACCCCCTTCTTCTTAGAATCGAATCCCACGGTGTTCATGTAATTGGTGTAAGTCCCAAATTAATCATTATAGAATTGGCTATTCCTAATGTGTTTGTGTTGAAGGATGAATGTTCAATATTTATTCTAAATGCTTTATCATGTCATCTTGCCATTTGAGGATGTGTTCAAAAATGTGGAATATGTGTTAGGAATATTAAGACTTCAAGTCAAGATCGAAATAAAGGTTGTTATGCCAAATTGTATGAAAAACCTCCATGTGCCTAATATTCCCAAATCGCTCTTATGTCAATTTAATGTCTTGAGTGGAAAACCTTATTGTTGTTGATAAAGATAATGATGTTTGAATATGGAAAAGGGAACTGGAATTATGAAATACGGCCAAGTGCCAAAAATGACTTTACAATTGTGGCCATTAGTGCTATTGAATAGAAAGGATATGAAAGAAGTATGATGTGAGATGATTGACTGAAAAAGGTAATGTCTTGGGTGAGACGGCCTAGCCGATCGGGCCGTGATCGGACGCCAAGCCGCACACATGGTGGTGACTGTGCTGAAAATATTAATTGAAATAGTGGTATGGTTGATGTCTCAAATGAGATGTCCTAGCCAATCAGATCGTGATTAGACTCTGTGTAATAATATGGTGGTATTGTGAGTTATGGTATATCGGCACTAAGGATTACCCAACCTAATAACAGGGAAAATGACTTGAAAACTTATGTGATCCTTAACTTGATGTTTTAATATTATTTAAAGATCTTATTGAATTCTTGACTGTTTCCCCCTTGTATTATTATTCATTATATTGAGATGGTGTTTAGTTTTACATACTAGTACTATTCGACAGTACTAATGTCCCTTTTGCAGGGGGCGTTGCATCTTTAAATGGATGCAGGTGGTTCCATAACAGGCAGTGTTGATCAGCGATAGTGGTACATCCTCTTCCCAGCATACTTGGTGAGCCCCACTTCATACCAAGGTCACGTATTGTATCTCTTGTTCATATTATTATCACATCTCGAGGTATAGCCGGGGCCTTGTTGCCGACACTATCATAACACCCTTTTGTATCTCTTAGAGGCTCCTTAGACACTATGTGGGTTGTACATGGGTGCTAGAAAAGTCAAATAGATTATGTTGTGTTTTGATCTCTTGTTTTACCCGAATCATTAGAATGTGTGTATTTTTGGACTTTAAAATGATGTAACCAATGAGACGATTTAGTATTGTATATATGAACTTCCTACTATTTAAGTAATGAAATCATGTCTTCTCTTGATCATGGGTGAGTTGGGTAGAAAGTATCTACAGGCTTGCTCCACCGGGTTCACTCGGTTGAGCGCCGGTCACCCTTCCCAAAGTTGGGGCGTGACACCAACCAACTGGAGAACGACACCTCCTCCCATATAGGGCCTCACAAGGAGCCATCTTAATACTCGATTGGTAGCTGTTATTGTAGGCGAACTTTGCAAGCGGTAAGAACTGATCCCAAGAGCCCCCAAAATCCATAACATAGGTACGAATCATATCCTCTAATATCTGAATGGTGCGCTCGGACTGCCCATCCGTTTGGGGGTGAAAGTGTAATGACCCGGTCGGTCATTTTGAGAATTAGAGCCCCGATCCCCTAATATCTGCTTTCCCCATATTTGTTTCTACTTTTGGGACTTGCCGGAGTGATTGGTTATGGAATTCAGAGAGTTTTGGGACACTTAGTCCCTAGTTGTGAGTTTAAGCCTTAGGATTTGGTCCGTAGTCAGAACTATGTGAAGACAACTCCGGAATGGAATTCTGTCGGTTCAGTTAGCTCCGTTAGGTGGTTTTAGGTTTAGGGTCGTGTCCAGATTGTGTTTTGGAGGTCCGTAGCTCATTTAGGCTTGAATTGGCGAAAGTCAATTTTTTGGGGTTTTGGGCCGGTAGTGAAATTTTTGATATCGAGGTCTCTTTCTGATTCCGGAAGTTTGAGTAGATCTGTAATGTTGATTATGACTTGTGCGCAAAATTTGAGGTCAATCGGATGTGATTTGATAGGTTTCGGCATCGATTGTAGAATTTTCAAATTTTAAGTTCTTTAAGTTTGAATTGGAGGGTGATTCGTGATTTTTGTGTTGTTTGATGTGATTTGAGAGCTCGACTAAGTTCGTATGGAGTGTTAGGATTGGTTGGTATGTTTGGTCGAGGTACCGAGGGCCTCGGGTGAATTTCGTACGCCCAACAGATCGATATTTGGACTTAGGAGGTTGCTGAAGTTTTCTGGTGTCTAAGTTCCGGTTTCCTTATACGCGATCGCGTGGGGTGATCCGCGATCGCATAGGCTTAGCTGGGCAGAGGATGGAATTGTTCTTCACGTTCGCGGACATGGGCATGCGAACCCGTAGTGATGTGAGGTGGTGCTTCGCGAACGTAGAGACAAGGTCGCGATCGCGTAGGGTTAAGTGTAAGCTGGACCACGCGCTTTGCTCATCACGAACGCATGCGGATGTTCGCGATCGCGTGAGTAGGGGAGCCAGAGCATCGCGTTTGCGTGGTGTTTTATGCGATCGCGTAGAGTAATTTCTGGGGCAGCAAAGTTGTTCTTTGCGATTGCGAGGCTATTTTTGCGATCGCTATTAAGGAATTGCTGGGCAGTGTTAAAGTTTCCAAAAACGGGGGTTTTTCCATTTTACCAAAAACTTGAGATAGGGAGCTCGGATTTGGACGAGATTTTTAGGGATTTTCAGAGATATCTATTGGGTAACGATTCCTAACTTCTTTATGTTATATCCCACTAATCTATCATTAATTTCCTCTTTAATATCGGATTTTTGGGGTTGAAATTGGGAAATATTTGGAAGAATTTCTTCAGCAAAGATTTCGTGTTTTGAAGGGGATTTGTGTTCGAATTTGAGCAAATTTTATATGGTTAGACTCGTGAGCGAATGGGTATTCGTATTTTGTGACTCTTACCCGATTCCGAGACATGTCTCCCACGAGCGATTTTTGAGTTAATTTCGGAATTTTCGTTAAAATGTGGATTTCGTTAATTAGAAGAGTCTATTATTGTTGTATTTATGATATTTTATTGCTTTTGGCTAGATTTGGGCTATTCGGAGCCGGATATTCGTGGGAAAGGCATTGTGACCGATTGATTTAGCTTTGTTCGAGGTAAGTGGCTTGCCTAACCTTGCGTTGGGAACTTTTCCCTTAAGATGTTTGATATTAGTTGATGTGTGGGCACCGTGTACGTGAGGTGACGAGTACGTACATGGGCTATTATTGCAAAAATCTCATTTTTCCTTTCTAAATCATAAACTGTTTTCCCTTATTAAATTGCACTAATATGTTTAATTGTTTAGCTTAGATTAGAGGAGCATGCTTACGTGTTTTAACTGCCCATTTGACATTCTGTGCGCCATGCCTAGTTAAGTCCCTATTTTCCTTATATGTGTTCAGTATAAACTATATAACTCGATGCCATACCTGTCATTTCATCTTGCGTTGCATATTTAAATTGGGACTACGGACGTATTCCGGGAGATCCCCCTGTACTG
>AWOL01S0011602.1:137755-175616 GCA_000715115.1 Nicotiana otophora
GGTCAGAAAGCTCAGGTCAAAGAATATTGCTTCAGTAAAGGTCCAGTGGAGGGGTCAGCCAGTCGAGGAGGCGACTTCGCTGACCGAGCAGGATATGTGTAGCCAGTACCCTCATCTTTCCCAGTTTCAGGTACGTCTTTATACTCATTCGAGGATGAACGATTGTTTGAAGAGGGGGAGGATGTAACGACCCGGCCGGTCATTTTGAGAATTAGAGCCCCGATCCCCTAATATCTGGTTTCCCCATATTTGTTTCTGCTTTTGGGACTTGCCAGAGTGATTGGTTATGGAATTCAGAGAGTTTTGGGACACTTAATCCCTAGTTGTGAGCCTTAGGATTTGGACCGTAGTCGGAACTATGTGAAGACGACTACGGAATGGAATTCTGTCGGTTCCGTTAGCTCCGTTAGGTGATTTTGGGTTAAGGGGCGTGTCCGGATTGTGTTTTGGAGGTCCGTAGCTCATATAGGCTTGAAATGGCGAAAGTCAAATTTTTGGAATTTTGGGCCGGTAGTGGAAATTTTGATATCGGGGTCACTTTCTGATTACGGAGGTTTGAGTAGGTCCGTAATGTTGATTATGACTTGTGCGCAAAATTTGAGGTCAATCGGACGTGATTTGATAGGTTTCGGCATCGGTTGTAGAATTTTGAAGTTTCACGTTCTTTAAGTTTGAATTGGAGGGTGATTCGTGATTTTAACGTTGTTTGATATGATTTGAGTGCTCGACTAAGTTCGTATGGTGTTTTAGGATTGGCTGATATGTTTGGTCGAGGTCCCGGGGGCCTCGGGTGAGTTTCGGACGCCCAACGGATCTATTTTTGGACTTAGTAGGTTGCTGAAGTTTTCTGGTGTCTGAGTTCTGGTTTCCTTATACGTGATCGCATGGGGTGATCTGCGATCGCGTAGGCTTAGCTGGGCAGAGGATGGAATTGTTCTTCGCATTCGTGGACATGTTCATGCGAACGCGTAGTGATGTGAGGTGGTGCTTCGCGAACACAGAGACAAGGTCGCGATCACGTAGGGTTAAGTGTACCAAAGCTGGACCACGCGCTTTGCTGATAGCGAACACGTGAGGATGTTTGCGCTCGCATGAGTAGGGGAGCCAGAGCATTGCGTTCACGTGATGTTTTACACGATCGCGTAGAGTAATTTTTGGGGCAGCAAAGTTGTTCTTCGCGATCGCGAGGCTATTTCCGCGATCGCGATTAAGGAATCGCTGGGCAGTGTTAAAGTTTCCAAAAACAGGGGTTTTGCCATTTTACCAAAAACTTGAGATAGGGAGCCCGGATTTGGACGAGATTTTGAGGGATTTTCAAAGATATCGATTGGGTAACGATTCCTAACTCCTTTATGGTTATATCCCACTAATCTATCATTAATTTCCTCTTTAATTTCGGATTTTTGAGGTTGAAATTGGGAAAACTTTGGAAGAACTTCTTCAACAAAGATTTCGAGTTTTGAAGGGGATTTGTGGTCGGATTTGAGCAAATTTTATATGGTTAGACTCGTGAGCGAATGTTTGTTCATATTTTGTGACTCTTACCCGATTCCGAGATGTGGGTCCCACAGATAAATATTTGAGCTAGTTGCTCAGAAGAATATGTAGTCACCACCGAAATGAAATGAGCCGACTTGGTCAACCTGTCCAAAATCACCCATATAGCGTCAAATTTCTTCAAAGTCCGTGGGAGCCCAACAACGAAATCCATGGTAACCCGCCACCATTTCCACTTGAGAATCATAACTCTCTAAAGCAAACTGCCCGGACTCTGATGCTCGTACTTCACTTGCTAACAGTTCAGGCACCGAGACACATACTCTACTATATCTTTGTTAATTCTCCTCCACCAATAGTGCTGCCTCAAATCCTGATACATCTTAGCGGCTCCTGGATAATGGAATACCTCGAACTGTGGACCTCCTCAAGAATTAACTGACGTAGCTCATCCACATTAGACACACATAACCGGCCCTATATTTGCAACACCCTGTCATCTCCAATAGAAATCTCCTTGGCATCGCCGTGCTGTACTGTGTCCTTAAGGACAAGCAAATGGGAGTTGTCATACTGACACTCTCTGATGCGCTTATATAAGGATGATCAAGAAACCACACAAGAAATAACCCGTTTGGGTTTCGAAACATCTAGTGTAACAAACTGATTAGCCAATGCCTGAACATCCAGGGCTAGTGGGCTCTTTGCTACCGGAAGATATGACAAACTGCCCAAACTCTCCGCCTTTCTACTCAAGGCATCGGCCACCACATTGACCTTTCCAGGATGATATAGAATAGTGATATCATAGTCTTTAAGCCACTCTAACCATCTCCATTGCCGCAAGTTAAGATCTTTCTGCTTGAACAGTTGTCGGAGACTCCGGTGGTCGGTATAGACCTCACATGGGACACCGTACAAATAATGCCTCCAAATCTTCAATGCGTGAACAATAGCTGCCAATTCCAAGTCGTAGACCGGATAATTCTTGTCATGAACCTTTATCTGCCGAGACGCGTAGGCAATCACCCTACTGTATTACATCAACACGCGCCAAGCCTAATACGCGATGCATCACAATACACAATGTAAGACCCCGAGCTTGTAAGTAACGCCAACACTGGGGTTGTAGTCAAAGTAGTCTTAAACTTTTAAAATCTCGCCTCACACTCCTCAGACCATCTAAAAGTATTACCCTTATGGGTCAATCTAGTCATAGGTGCAACAATGGATGAACAACCCTCTACGAAACAACGATAATATCCGACCAAACCATGGAAACTCCGAATCTCAGTAGCTAAGGATGGTCTGGACCAACTATGAACTGCCACAATCTTCTTCGGGTCTACCTTGATCCCCTCACTTGATACCACATGACCAACAAAACGCAATTGAATCAAGACAGAATTCACACTTTCAGAATTTTACATATAACTTCTTCTCTCTCAAGGTATAGAGCACGATCCTCAAATGCTGCTCATGATCCTTACGGCTACGGGAATACACCAAGATGTCTTCAATAAACACAATGACAAATTATTCAAGATATGACTGGAATACACTGTTCATTAGTGCATAAATGTCGTTGGGGCGGTGGTCAGACCAAATGACATCACAAGGAACTTGTAGTGACCATATCAAGTACTGAAAGCAGTCTTCGGAATATCTATATCCTGAATCTTCAGTTGATGGTACCCTGACCTTAAATCAATCTTGGAGAACACTCTAGCATCCTGAAGCTGGTCAAATAAGTCATCAATGCACGATAATGGGTATATGTTCCTCACTATAACCTTGTTCAACTACCTATAATGAATACACATCCGCATAGAACTATCCTTCTTATTCACAAACAGAACTGGAGCACCCCAAGGTGACAAACTAGGCCATATGAAACCCTTATCAAGCAACTTTGTAGTTGTTCCTTTAACTCCATCAACTCTGCTAGCGCCATACAATCGGGCAGCATGCCTGAAAGGTCTACTAGAAACACATCAGGGAAATCTCTCACTACCGGAACTGACTCAATGGTAGGAGTATCAGTACTCACATTCCTCACAAAGGCTAAATATGCCTCACACCCCTTCTCAACCATCCGATGTGCCTTAAGGAAGGACGACAACCAATCCATGCCCAAGATCACATCAAAGTCTACCATATTGTGTAACAATAGATCAAATCTGGTCTCATAAACCACCAATAACAACTAAACATGACTGATACATATGGTCCATAATAATAGAATCTCTCACAAGCATGGACACATAAATGGGAGAATTCAAAAAATCACGAGATATACCCAAATATGGAGCAAGGTAAGATGACATCCGTGATGACCCGATACGTTGACTTGACTACTATCCCTTATTTTCATTTTTTATAGCTCTATTTACTTCATTTGATGTTCCTCGATTTGCATGCACAGTCTGTGTCTTTTTTCGGGAGGGTTTACGTAAAAATTTGAAGAAAATATGATTTTAGCTTTAACAATAAATTGAGTTGACTACGGTCAATGTTTTGTGAAAATGATCCCAGATCGATATTTTCACAATTCCGGTAGATTAGTATTGTGATTTTCTACTTGGGCATATGCCCAAAATTGAAATCGGAGGTCCTTAGGTTTCTTTGACTCATTTTGCCAAAAGCTAGTAATTTGAATGTTTGGAAATTTCCTAGGCATTGACTTTATGGCTATAAATTTTAGATTTTGGTTCCATGACTTGGTTTAGGTCTATTTTACTATTTGAAACGTGTTTGCAAAATTTGGTGAAAATCGGAGTTAGTTTGGTAGGATTCGGACGCTTGGTTGTGATTTTAGAAGCTCTTGAGTTTTATTTGAAATTTCATGCATTTTGACATCAGATTCGGAGTTAGAGAAGTTAGTTTGGTAATTTGATCGAGCGAGCAAGTTCGTATGATGTTATTACACTTGTGTGCATCTTTGGTTTGGAGCCTGAGGGGCTCGGGTGAGTTTCAGATAGGCTACGGACCATTTTTGGACTTGAGAGTTGCTGGTTATCAGCTGTATTTGGTGTCCAGTGCTATGTGCTTCGCGATCGCGAAGGGGAAGTTTCACTGGGGTGGAATATCTTCTATGCGAATGCAGGGTCTTGGTTGTGAACGCGAAGTAGTGGCGGGTTTACCCTTCGCAAATGCGCCTGTCCACTCGCGAACGCGATTGGTTGTAGGATCTGGGGGAAAGCATGGGCATCCTTCTACGCGAACACGATACAATGGTGACAAATGCGAAGGCTGGACTGGGTATCTCTTCGTGAAGGTAAGAAGAAGTTGGCGATTGCGATGGCCATTTGGCCAGTGTTCTTCGCAAACACATCGGGTGCTTCGCGAACGCGTCAGGTGCTTCGCGATGACGAAGGGCAGCTGAAGCCCTGGTATTACAACATTCCAAAATCGGGACTTTCACTCTTTTTCACAATTTTCAAATTAGAGCTAGTCGTAGAGGCGATGTTGAAGAGGTTTTTCATCCCCACTACAGTGGTTAGTAGATTTTAACTTGTTTTATTATATTTATATAAACACCCATTGATTTTAACCTTTAATATAAGATTTTTCATGGTAGAAATAAGGGATTTAGGTGGAAATTGGGAATTTTAAAAAATTGAGATTTAGACCTCAAATTGAGATCACATTTTGAAATTAATCACATAACTGGGTTCGAGGGTTAATGGGTAATTGGAGTTTGGTCCAAATCTCGGATTTTGATCAAGAGAGCCTAGGGTTGACTTTTTACGAAATCGTTAAATATTGAATCGTTTTCACTCGTGCGTAATTCTAATACCTAATTTGAATTATTTGAACTATATCTGGCTAGATTTGATGGGTTTGGGGGCTGATTCTAAAGGAAAAGTCATGCTTGTGCCTTGATTTGGTTGCAGAGTGAGGTAAGTGTTGTCTCTAACCTTGACTTGAGGGAATTAGGACTTTGTGAATTATTTGTTATGTGTATTATGTGGGGAAGTGGTGTATATGCAAGGTGACGAGTGTATATGCACCGTCACGGGATTTAGAATGCAGGGTTGGAGTATTTACTTCTATTTTTTCATTTGTTCCATGTTATTTCATGTTTTATGATTTAACTGTTACATGTCTTTACTTGACATCTATAAACTATTTGTTACTTGTTATTTAACTGCTACTTGCCTTGATTTGTTCATTTCACATGCGATTTTTACTCATTTGCTACTTGTTTCAATTTTCTTTAATTGTATATTTTACCTGTCACCTAATTTACATGTTTCCATTGTTTGAGATTCCGAGATGTTGGACATTCCTCGTTTATACTGTGGTTCTTTATTGTTTATACATTTCACCCATCTATGTTGATACTTTGCAAGTATTTTTGTTGAATTATTTGAGTTAATGGTTTGAAATTGTTTGAGGATCAAGTTTGTATGCCGCAACGATATTGAACACTAGTGAAATGATAAGAAGGAATAAGGCTAGATTATAATATGTACAGCTGATGATATGGTGGGATCGGGTTGCGCACCGCGACGGATTTAATATGTTGTATTGTACTTATTTGAGATTGTAGAGTCATTCTTGGTATTGTAATATGAGACTTTTCGCTTTGTTATTCTAGGCTCTCTAGTAGTTGGTTTTCGGATCCGTTTCTTGACTTTATTTCTTTATTCTTTTCCTTTTTCCCCTGTTATTATTATTTCGCACAGGTTATTTGTGAGTGACCTGCCATAGCCTCGTCACTACTTTGACGAGGTTAGGATCGGCACTTACGGGGTACATGGGGTCGGTTATACTCATACTATACTTCTGCACTTCTTGTGCAGATACCGGAGTTGATCCCAGCGGCGCATAGTGAGACTGCTCGGATTAAGCTACTTGTGGAGACTTGAGGAATAGCTGCATGGAATCCGCATCCCTAAAGTCCCTTTCCAATCTATCATTACTGTTTATTTAGCTTCAAAATAGTTGTATTTTGTTCAGACTTTATTTGTAGCACTCTAGATGCTCATGTATTCTTGACTCTAGATTCTGGGATATGTTTAGATTACGTTATTCGGTATTATATTACTCTATTTCAGATTATCATGGATATTATTATTATTAATATTTTGATTCGAATTGTTAAAACCGGTTAAGTAATTTAGCTAACATTTGCTTTCCTAGAAATGAAGTGTTAGACGCCATCACGATCCCGATGTGAAATTCCGGGTCGTGACAAGTTGGTATCAGAGAACTAGGTTGCCTAGGTCTCACAAGTCATGAGCAAGCTTAGTAGAGTCTAGAGGATCGGTACGGAGACGTCTGTACTTATCTTCTAGAGGCTATAGAGCTTTAGGAAAATTTTGCTTCTTTGTTTCTCTATCGTACGATTTTATTCTATCATTGATGATGGGATTTTTCCATTCTTGTTTCCACCACTATCAGGGGTCAGAGCCGGGGTTGAGGTAGGGACCGAGGTAGAGGAAGAGCTCAGCCTAGAGCACGTGCAACAATACCCACCGTGGAGCCTCGGAATAAGTATGAGGAGGAGATCCCAATTCAATCCGCACCAGTCAGAGCCGCTGAGGTCCCGTAAGGATTTATAGCCACTCACGTACTTCAAGATGCTCTAGTCCGTTTAGTGGGCCTCATAGAGAGCGTGGCCCGGATCGGTGTATTTTCAATGGCACCGGTTATCTTGCAGGCTAGGGGAGGAGCACTGACTCCTACTACTCACCCTTTAGAGTAGATGGCTCCTGTATATCAGATTCTAGCGGTTCAAGCAGTTGGGGTGATTCAGCCTGTTATTGCTACACAGCCCGGGGAGAGGCCCGCGATGTCTTCTGATGGATTGACGAGGTTTGATAAGTTTACCAAGAATTTTACTGTTCATTTTAATGGTGCACCTTATAAACACCCATAGGATTATTTGGACCGTTGCCACGAGGTGTTGGCGCAACATGGGTATTATTGAGACCAATGGGGTCGACTTTGCTGTGTTCTAGATGATCGGTTCTGCCAAAAGGTGGTTGCAGGATTATAAGCAAAGCAGGCCAGCAGGTTCGCTGCCTGCACTTGGGATCAATATTCATAGTTATTTCTGGAGAAGTTTATTCCTTTCACTTTGAGAGCGGGGTACCAAAGGTAGTTCAAACGACTTCATCATGGTAGCATGATTGCTACCCAGTATGAGACCCGATTTGTGGATCTAGCTCGCCATGCAGTTATCTTACTCCCTACTGGGGAGGAGAGAGTGAGGAGATTCATTGTTGGACTTACGTTCGGTATCAGGCTACAAACGGACAAGGAGAATGTGGATGATATTTCTTTCTAAAGGGCCGTAGAGATTTCTAGACGGATCGATATGATTCATAGTCAATATAGAGAGGCGGTATCTGAGAAGTGGCCTTGTCACTTTGGGTGTTTTAGTGGTAGCCTCATCTGGAGGCAGAGGTTCATTTGGCAGAGGCCATCCTCCTAGGCCGATTCAGTTAGCACTCCATACATCTCATGGTGCTTCAGGTAGTCGTGGTTCATATGGGTATCGTCCAGAGCAGCCAACATTTAGTGAACCTTCAACTTCTATTAGTGCACCACTACAATATAGTCACTATAGTGGTTATCTGGTCCGTCAGGGTCAGTTTCAGCTTTAGCAGCCTCAATAGCAGAGAGAGTGCTTTGAGTGTGGAGGTACATGTCATATTAGGAGGTATTGTCCTAGATTAATGAGCAGCAGAGCTCAGTAGGGTTCTCGTGCCATTATGCTGGCACCAGTTTCTCCACTGCTCACACAGCCAGCTAGAGTGGGGTTTGATAGCTAAAGGTTGAGGTCGGGACATTAAAGGTCGATGCCATCCATCTAGAGGTCACCCGAGGGGAGGAGGTTAGGGTGGTGGGGCCTAGCCCCATTTTTATGTGTTCATAGCCATGCCTGAGGCAGAGTCATTTGACACCATTATCACAATTATTGTTCTGATTTCCATAGATGCCTCAGTTTTATTTGATCCAGGTTGAACCTATTTATTCATGTCATCCTATTTTGCTTCAAATCAGGTTATGCCTCGTGATTCTTTGAGTGCTTTGTCTCTGTGTCCACGCATGTGGGAGATTCTATTGTAGTAGATCGTGTTTATTGCTCGTGTGTGGTTTATATTGGGGGCCTTGAGACTAGTTTAGATCTTCTACTTTTTGATATGGTGGACTTTGATGTTATTTTGGGCATGGATTAGCTGTATCCTTATCACGCTAATTTGGATTGTCATGCCAAGACGGAGAATCTAGCCATGCCGGGGTTGCCTCGATTAGAGTGGAGAGCGACTCCTGGCCATTCCACTAGCATGGTTATTTCTTATGTGAAGGCTCAGAATTTTGTCGAGAAGGGATGTCTAGCATATTTGGCCTGTATCCGTGATATTAGTGAAGAGGTTCCTTCCATGGATTTAGTACCAGTTGTGCGCGAGTTTCCAAAGGTGTGTCCTACAGATTTGTCGGGGATGCCACCCGATAGAGATATCGACTTCTGTATTGAATTGGCTCCGGGCACTCAGCCCATTTCTATCCCACCATATTGTATGGCCCTAGCTGAGTTGAAGGAATTGAAGGAGCTATTGCAGGATTTGCTTAACATGAGATTCATTAGACCTAGTGTCTCGCCCTGGTGTGCATCAGTGCTGTTTGTGAATAAGAAGGATGGTTCGATGAGGATGTGTATAGATTATTGGCTGTTGAACAAAGTCACTATCAAGAACAAGTATCTATTGCTAAGGATTGATGATTTATTTGATCAACTTCAGGGTTCCAAATTATTTCTGAAGATTGATTTGAGATCATGCTACCATCAATTGAAGATTAGGGCATCGGATATCCCTAAGACAGCTTTTCTGACTCGGTATAGATATTATGAGTTTCTAGTGATGTCATTTGGCTTGACAAATGCCCCAGCAACATTTATGGATTTGATGAACCAGGTATTCAAGCCTTATTTGGATTCTTTTGTGATCGTCTTCGTTGATTATATTTTGGTCTACTCCCGTAGTCTAGAGGAACATGAGCAGCATCTGCCAATCGTACTTCAGACTCTGAGAGATAGTCAATTATATGCTAAGTTTTCAAAGAGTGAGTTTTGGTTGGATTTGATTTCCTTCTTTGTCCATCTTGTATCTTCTGACGGCATTAAAATGGATCCTAAGAAGATTGAGGCAGTTCAGAACTGGCCTAGACCTACTCCAGCTACAAAGATTCGGAGTTTCTTAGGTTTGGCAAGCTATTATCGTCGATTCGTGGAGGGGTTTTCATCTATCTCATCCCTATTGACTAAGTTGACCCAGAAGGGTGCTATTTTCAGATGGTCTGATGAGTGTGAGTTGAGCTTTCAGAAGCTCAAGACTGCTTTGACCACACCTCTATTTCTAGTTTTGCCTTCAGCATCGGGTTCATATGCAATTTATTATGATGCTTCATGGATTGGCATCGGATGTGTCATGATGCAGGAGGGTTGGGTGATCGCTTATGCTTCACGTCAACTGAAGATTCATGAGAAGAACTTCCCCATTCATGATCTAGAGTTGGCTGCTATTGCTCATGCATTGATGATTTAGAGGAACTACCTTTACGGTGTGTCGTGTGAGGTATTCACAGATCATTGGAGTCTACAACACTTGTTTAAGAAAAAGGATCTAAACTTGAGGCAGTGCAGGTGGTTATAATGTTAAAAGACAATGATATCATCATTTTGTACCCTGGAAAGGCCAATGTGGTGGCCGATGCCTTGAGTAGAAAGGCTGAGAGTATGGGTAGCCTTGCATATATTCTAGTTGGTGAGAGATTTCTAGCATCAAATGTTCAGTCTTTGGCCAATAAGCTTGTGAGGTTAGATGTTTCAGATCCCAGTCGGGTTCTTGCTTATGTGGTTTCTCGATCTTCTTTATATGTGTGCATCAGAGAGCGTCAGTATGACGACCCCCATTTGCTTGTCTTTAAGGACACAGTGCAGCACGAAAATGCCAACGAGGTTTCTATTGGAGATGATGGGGTGTTGCGGATTCAAGGTCGAATGTGTGTGCCCAATGTGGATGGGCTTCGTGAGTTGATTCTTGAGGAGGCACACAGTTTGCGGTATTCCATTAATTTGGCTGTCGCCAAGATGTATTAGGATTTGAGACAACATTATTGGTGGAGAAATATGAAGATGTAGTAGAGTATGTGGCTCAGTGTTTGAATTGCCAACAGGTGAAATACGAGCATCATAGGCCGAGCGGTTTGCTTCATAGACTTGAGATTCCAGAGTGGTAGTGGGAGCGTATTACCATGGATTTTGTTTTTGGGCTCCCACAGACTTTTAAGATATTGGACGCAGTGTGGTCATTGTAGATATGTTGGCCAAGTCGGTGAATTTCATTCCAGTGGCGGCTGCATATTCTTCAGATCAGCTGGCTCAGATCTATATTCGGGAGATTGTGCATCTTCACAACATGCCGATGTCTATTATCTTCGATCGGGGCACATAGTTCACATCACATTTCTAGAGAGATTTGTAGAAGGACTTAGGTACACAGGTTGAATTGAGTACATCATTTCACCCCCAGACGGACGGGAAATCCAAGCGCACCATTTATATCTTAGAGGATATGATACGCGCATGTGTTATGGATTTTGAGAGTTCTTGGGATCAGTTCTTACTGCTTGCGGAGTTTGCCGAGAAAAACAACTACCAATCGAGTATTCAGATGGCTCCTTATGAGGCCTTATATGGGAGGCAGTGTCTTTCTCCAGTTGGTTGGTTTGAGTCGGGAGAGGCTAGGTTCTTGGTACTGATTTTATTCGGGATGCTTTGGAGAAAGTCAAGTTGATTCAGGATCGACTTCTTACAACGAAGTCTAGGCAGATGAGTTACGCTGATCGGAGGGCTCGTGATGTAGAATTTATGGTGAGAGAGAGTTGTGCTGCGGGTTTCACCCATGAAGGGTGTGATGAAGTTCGGGAAGAAGGGCAAGTTGAGCCCTAAGTATATTGGTCCTTTTAATAGCCTTGAGAGAGCTGGTAAGGTAGCCTACAGACTTGCATTTCCACCCACCTTATCGGCAGCTCACCCATTGTTCCATGTTTCCATGCTCCGGAAGTATCATAGTAATATGTCTCATGTATTAGATTTCAACTCAGTCCAATTAGACAAGGATTTGACTTATAAGGAGGAGTGGGTGGCTATTCTAACCTAGCAAGTCCTAAAGTTGAGGTCAAAGAGTTATCCTTCTTTGAGAGTATAATGGAGAGGTCAGCCAATCGAGGCAGCTATGTGGGAGTCTGAGTCTTATATACGGAGTAAATACCCACACCTTTTCACCAATCTAGCTACTTTTCTATGTCCGTTCGAGGACAAACATTTCTTTTAGAGGTGGAGAATGTGACGACCTAATAGGTTGATTTGAGTACTAGCCCTTATTTCCATGTTTTGAGACCTCTATTAGCTCCATTTGATGTTCCTCTATTTACGTGCATAGTCTGTGTCTTTTTGTAGAAATATTTTACGTAACAATTTGAAGAAAATATGATTTTTGCTTTAAAAATAACTTGAGATGACTACGGTCAGCATTTTGGGAAAACGACCCCGAATAGGTGTTTTAACAATTTCGGTAGGTCCGTATTGTGATTTTGGACTTGGTCATATGGCCTAAATTAAAATTGGAGGTCTCTAGGTTGATTTGACTCATTTTGCCGAAAGCTAGTAATTTGAAAGATTGGAAATTTTCTATGTGTGACCATAGGTTGATTTTATTATTATCGGGTTCAGATTTTGGTTCCGGGACTTGGTATAGGTCCGGGAGGGATTTATAGCCACTCACATACTTCAGGATGCTTTAGTCGGTTTAATGGGCCTCATGGAGAGCGTGGCCTGGACCAGTGTATTTTCAGTGGCACCAACTGTCTCTCAGGCTGGGGGGAACACAGACTCCTGCTACTCACACTCCGGAGTAGATGTCATCTGTATATCACACTCTAGCGGTTTAAGCAGGTGCGGTGGTTCAGCCCGTTATTTCTACACAGCCCGGGGAGAGGTCAGCGATGTCTTCTGATGGATTGATGAGGTTGGATAAGTTTACCAAGCTCTTTACCTTTCATTTTAGTGGTGTACATTCTAAAGACAAACGGGATTATTTGCACCATTGCCACGAGGTGTTGTGCGACATGGGTATTATTGAGACCAATGGGGTCGACTTTGCAGTGTTCTAGATGACCGGTTTTGCCAAGAGGTGGTGGCAGGATTATAAGCAAAGAAGAACAATAGGTTCGCCGCCCCTCACTTGGTATCAATTTTCACAGTTATTTCTGGAGATGTTTATTCATTTCACTCTGAGAGAGGGGTACCACCGACAGTTCGACCGCCTTCAGTAGGGTAGCATGATTATTACCCAGTATGAGACCCGATTTGTGGATCTAGCTCGCCATGCAGTTATCTTACTCCCTAATGGGAATGAGAGAGTAAGGAGATTCATTGATGGACTTACTTTCGGTATCATGATACATATGGCCAAGGAGACTGGGGATGATATTTCTTTCCAAAGGGCCGTAGAAATTTCTAGACAGATCGAGATGATTCATAGTCAGGATAGAGATGCGGTATCTGAGAAGTGGCCTCGTCACTTTGGGGGTTTCAGTGGTGCCTAATCTGAAGGCAGAGGTTCGTTTGGCAGAGGCCATCCTCCTAGGCCGATTCCATCAGCACTCCAGGCATCTCATGGTGCTTCAGGAAGTCGTGGTTCACATGGGTATAGTCTGGAGAAGCCAGTGTTTAGTACACCTTCAGTTCCTATCAGTGCACCACTGCTACAGCGTCACTATAGTGGTTATCCGGTCCGTCAGGGTCAGTCACAGCTTTAGCAGCCTCAGCAGCCGAGAGAGTGCTGTGAGTGTGGAGGTACATATCACATTATGAGGTATTTTCTTAGATTGATGATTAGTAGAGCTCAGTAGGGTTCTCATGCCATTATGCTGGCACCGGTTGCTCCACCGCACACACAGCCAGCTTGATGCTGGTGTCAGATAGCTAAAGGTTAAGGTCAAGACATTAGAGGTCGAGACCAGCTAGCTAGAGGTCGCCCGAGGGGAGGAGGTCAGGGTGGTGGGGCCCAGGACCATTTTTATGCATTCCTAGCCAGGCCTTAGGTAGAGTCATCTGACACCGTTATCATAAGTATTGTTCCGATTTTCCATAGGGATGCTTCAGTTTCATTTTATCCAGGCTCTACCTATTTATACGTGTCATCCTATTTTGCTTCATATCTGGTTATGCCTCGTGATTCTTTGAGGGCTCTTGTCTATGTGCCCACGCATGTGGGAGATTCTACTGTAGTAGATCGTGTTTATCGCTTGTGCGTGGTTTCTATCGAGAGCCTTGAGACTAGTGTAGATATTTTACTTCTTGATATGGTGGACTTTGATGTTATTTTGGGCATGGATTAGTTTTCACCTTATCACGCTATGTTCGATTGTCACGTCAAGACGGTGACTTTAGCCATGCCGGGGCTTCCTAGATTAGAGTGGAGAGCGACTCTTGTCCATTTTACTAGCATGGTTATTTCTTAGGTGAAGACTAGGAATTTGGTCGAGAAGGGATGTCTAGCATATTTGGCCTATATCTGTGATCCTAGTGCAAAGGTTCCTTCCATGGATTCAGTACCTGTTGTGCGCGAGTTTCCAGAGGTGTTTCCTACGGATTTGTCGGGGATACCACCCGATAGAGATATCGACTTCTGTATTGACTTGGCTCCGGCCACTCAACCCATATCTATTTCACCATACCGTATGGCCCTAGCTGAGTTGAAAGAATTGAAGGAGCAATTGCAGGATTTGCTTGACAACAGATTTATTAGACCTAGTGTCTCTCCCTGGTGTGCACCGGTGTTGTTTGTGAAGAAGAAGAAGGATGGTTCGATGAGGATGTGTATAGATTATTGGCAGTCGAACAAAGTCAATATCAAGAACAAGTATTCGTTGCCAAGGATTGATGATTTATTTGATCAGCTTCAGGGTGCCAAATTATTTTCAGAGATAGATTTGAGATTTGGCTACCATCAATTGAAGATTAGGGCATCGGATATCCCTAAGACAACATTTCGGACTTGGTATGGACATTATGAGTTTCTAGTGATGTCATTCGGCTTGACAAATACCCCAGGAACATTTATGGATTTAATGAACCATGTATTCAAGCCTTATTTGGATTCTTTTATGATAGTCTTTATTGATGATATTTTGGTCTACTCCTGCAGTCAAGAGGAACATGAGCAGCATCTGCAGATCGTACTTCAGACTCTGAGATATGAGTTTTGGTCGGATTTGATTGTCTTTTTGGCCATGATGTATCTTCTGAGGGCATTAAAGTGGATCCTATGAAGATTTAGGCAGTTCAAAACTGGCCTAGACCTACTTCATCTATAGAGATTCAGATCTTCTTGGGTTTGGCAGGTTATTATCGTCGGTTAGTGGAGGGGTTTTCATCTTTCTCAGCCACATTGACCAAGTTGACCCAGAATGGTTCTCTTTTCAGATGGTCCGATGAGTGTGAGTTAAGCTTTCAAAAGCTTAATACTGCTTTGACCACAACTCCAGTTCTAGTTTTGCCATCAGTATCGGGTTCATATGCAGTTTATTCTGATGCTTCGTGGATTGGCATCGGATATGTCTTGATGTAAGAGGATTAGGTGATCGCTTATGCTTCGCGTCAGCTGAAGATTCACCAGAAGAACTACCCCGTTCAAGATCTAGAGTTGACAGCTATTGTTCATGCATTAATGATTTGGAGGCACTACATTTACGGTGTGTCGTGTCAGTTATTCACAGATCATTGGAGTCTACAACGCTTGTTTAAGCAAAAGGAACTAAACTTGAGGCAGCGCAGGTGGTTAGATTGTTAAAACACAATGATATCATCATTTTGTACCCCAACACTTGTTTAAGCAAAAGGAACTAAACCTGAGAGTATGGGTAGCCTTGCATATATTCCAGTTGGTAAGAGATCACTAGCTTCAGATGTTTAGTCTTTGGCCAATCAGCTCGTGAGGTTAGATGTTTCAAAGCCCAGTCGGGTTCTTGCTTGTGTGGTTTCTCGGTCTCCTTTATATGAGTGCATCAGAGAGCGTTAGTATGACAACCCCCATTTTCTTATCTTTAAGGGCACAGTACAGCACGGCAATGCCAAGGAGGTTTTTATTGGAGATGATGGGGTGTCGCGGATGCAGGGTCGAATTTGTGTGCCTAATGTGGATGGGCTTCGTGAGTTGGTTCTTGAAGAGGCCCACAGTTCGCGGTATTCCATAAATTTGGGTGCCGCCAAGATGTATCAGGATTTGAGACAACATTATTGGTGGAGAAAAATAAAGAAAGATATAGAAGAGCATGTGCCTCGGTGTTTGAATTGCCAACAGGTGAAATACGAGCATCATAGGCCGAGCGGTTTGCTTCAGAGATTTAGAGATTCCCGAGTGGTAGTGGGAGCGCATTACCATGGATTTTGTTATTGGGCTCCCATAGAATTTGAAGACATTTGACGCAGTGTGGGTCATTGTAGATAGGTTGACCAAGTCGGCGCAGTTCATTCTTCTTGTTGCTATATATTCTTTAGAGCATTTAGCTCAGATCTATATCCAAGAGAGTGTTAATCTTCACAACATGCTGGTGTCTATTATCTCCGATCTGGGCACACAGTTCACATTGCATTTCTAGAGAGATGTGCCGTGGTACTTAGGTACGCGTGTTGAGTTGAGTATAGATTTTCACCCCAAGAAGGACGAGCAGTCCGAGCGCACCATTCAGATCTTAGAGGTCATGCTATGCCCCTATGTTATTTTTCAGTTCTTACTGCTTGCGGAGTTTGCCTAGAAAAACAGATACAAATCGAGTATTCAGATGGCTTCTTTTGAGGCCTTATATGGGAGGCGGTGTCGTTCACCAGTTGGTTGGTTTGAGCGGGGAGAGGCTAAGTTGTTGGGTACTGATTTGGTTCGGGATACCTTGGAGAAAGTCAAGTTGATTCACGATCGGCTTCGTATAACCCAGTCTAGGAAAAT
Organism: Nicotiana otophora; assembly: GCA_000715115.1. Taxonomy (NCBI): domain Eukaryota; kingdom Viridiplantae; phylum Streptophyta; class Magnoliopsida; order Solanales; family Solanaceae; genus Nicotiana; species Nicotiana otophora. Next base: position 154,279 of record AWOL01S0011602.1, read on the forward strand.
GTGTTACGTTGATCAGAGGGCTTGTGATGTAGAGTTCATGGTGTCAGAGAGAGAGAGTTTTGCTGTGGGTTTCACCCATGAAGGGTGTGATGAGTTTCGGGAAGAAGGGCAAGTTGAACCCTAAGTATATTGGTCCTTTTGAAATCCTTGAGAGAGTTGATGAGGTGGCCTACAGACTTGCATTTCCACCCACCTTATCGGCATTTCACTCGTTGTTCCATCTTTTCATGTTCCGAAAGTATCACGGTAATTTTTCCCATGTATTAGATTTTAGCTCAATCCAATTGGACAAGGATTTGACTTATGAGGAGGAGCTGGTGGCTATTCTAGCCCAGCATGTCCGTAAGTTGAGGTCTAAGAGTTATCCTTCTGTGAGAGTGTAATGGAGAGGTCAGCCAATCGAGCCAACTATGTGAGAGTCTGAGTCTGATATACGGAGTAGATACCCACACCTTTTCACCAGTCCAACTACTTTTCTATTTCTGTTCGAGGACGAACGTTTCTTTTAGAGGTGGAGAATGTGATGACCTTATAGGTCGATTTGCGTACAAGCCCTTATTTCTATGTTTCGAGACCTCTATTAGCTCCATTTGATGTTCCTCTATTTGCATGCGCAGTTTATGTCTTTTTTCAGCAAAATATTACGTGAATATTTGAAGAAAATATGATTTTGTTTCTTTAAAAATGACTTGAATTGACTGCGGTCAACATTTTGTGAAAACGACCCCGGATCAGTATTTTAACAATTACGTTAGGTCCGTATTGTGATTTTGGACTTCATCATATGCCCGAAATCTAAATCGGAGGTCCCTAGGTTGATTTGACTCATTTTGCCAAAAGTTAGTTATTTGAAAGATTAGAAATTTCTTAGATTTCACCGTTGGTTAATTTTATTGTTATCGGGCTCGGATTTTATTTTCGGGACTTGGTGTAGGTCCATTTTACTATTTGAAACTGGTATGCAAAATTGAAGCAAATTGGAGTTGGTTTGATAGGATTCGGATGATTAGTTATGATTTTAGAAGCTCTTCAGTTTGCTTTGAAATTTCATGCATTTTGACATATGATTCGTAGTTAGAGTTGTTATTTTGGTATTTTGATCATGAAATCAAGTTCGTATGATGTTTTTACACTTGTGTGCATGTTTGGTTTGGAGACCGGAGGCTTCGGGCGAGTTTCGGATAGGCTACGGACCATTTTTGGACTTGAGAGTTGCTGGTTTTCAGCTGTATCTGGTGTCTGGTGCTATGTGCTTCACGGTCGCGAAGACACTCTAACGATCGCGAAGGGGAAGTTGGGTTGGAGTATCATTTTTTCTTCGCGAATACAGGGACTTGGTCGTGAACGCGAAGTAGTGGGAGGTTTACCCTTCGCGAACGCGACCGGCCTCTCGCGAATGCGGCAAGTTGTGGGATCTAGGGGCAGGCATAGGGATAATTCTACGTGAACGCGACACACTAATCGCGAACGCGGAGGCCAAGATGGGAATCTCTTTGCGAACGCTAGAAGGAGTTCGCAATTGTGATGGCCATTTGGTCAGTGTTCATCATGAACGCATCGGATTCTTCGCGATCGCGAAGGGAACGGGACGCCCAGGTATTAAAACATTTGAAAATTGCAATTTTCACCATTTTTCACCATTTTCCAGTTAGAGCTCGTCCTACAGGCGATTTTGAAGAGTTTTTTCATCCCAACTTCATTGGTTAGTAGATAATTTAAATTGTTTAATTATATTTCCATAAACACCCATTGATTTTAACCTTTAATCTAAGATTTTCCATGGTAGAAGTTAGGGATTAGGTAGAAATTGGAGATTTTGAGAAATTGAGATTTAGACCTCAAATTGAGCCCGGATTTCAAAAGTAATCACATAACCGGGCTCGGGGGTGAATAGATAATTGGGTTTTTGTCCGAATCTTGGGTTTTGACCAAGCGGGCCCGGGCTTAAATTTTGTGGACTTTTTCCGAAATCATTAAAGATTGAATCTTTCTCACTCGTGGGTAGTTTCTAAAGCCTAATTTGAATTATTTGAACTATATTTTGCTAGATTTTATTGGTTAAGGAAACTCGCGGTTGAGCCTTGATTTGGTTGCGGGGTGAGGTAAGTGTTATGTCTAACCTTGACTTGAGGGAATTAGGACTTGTTGAATTATTTGTTATGTGGATTATGTGGGGAAGCATCATATATGAGAGGTGACGAGTGTATATGTGCCTTCACAGGATTTAGAATGCGGGGTTGGAGTATTTACTTCCAAGTTTTCATTTGTTCCATGTTATTTCGTGTTTTATGCTTTAACTGTTACACGTTTTTACTTGACAGCTATGAAATATTTGTTACTTGTTATTTAACTGCTACTTGCCTTGATTTGTTCATTTCCCATGTGATTTCTACTCATTTTCTACTTGTTTGAATTTGCTGTAATTGTATATTTTACCTGTTCGAATTGTTTGAGATTCCGAGATGTTAGATATTCCTCGTTTATACTTTGGTTCTTTATTATTTGTACATTTAACCCCCTCTGTGTTGATACTTTGCAAGTGTTGTTGTTGAGTTATTTGAGTTAATGGTTTGAAATCATTTGGGGATCGGGTTTGTAAGGCCCCGTAAATATTTTACCTATAATCCGGGGTTTCATAGTGCCGAAGTAGGCTTATGTGTTGACGAATGTAGAGATTCTGGAAGAAAATTTGGGGATCGGGTACGGACCTTTTGGGTTGAACAGTGCGCTGGGGAGTGAAGGAAAATGTTTGGCAGAAAAAGACATTTATGCGGTCCACTATGCGACCGCAGAATCACTCTATGAGCCGCAAAATGGCCACAAACTGAAGCAGAAAACTGGGCAAAGTTTGGGTGATATTGTGCGGTCACTATGCGATCGCAAAACCATTTCGTCGGCCGCACAACGACCACGGAACCTGCATGAAACATTTTCGGAGGGAGGTTCTGCGGCGCCTTATGAGACCGCAAAACAGGTCTGCGGACCGCATAATGGGCGCAGAATGGGGCAGAAATGCCCAGTTCTGGAGGGTCATTTCGCAACTCATTTTGCGGACTGCAGAAGCTTTATGCGGTCGCATATGCGACCGCATATGCGACCGCAGATCATGTTTTAGAGCTTCATTTTTCAGGTTTTATAAACCCGACCCCATTCTTATAAAACAATGTTAAGAGTCATTTTAGAAGGTTCAAACTCATATTTAGAGAGAGAGGAAGGTGGTCTAGAGTGAGAAGGGGAGTTCTAAGTCATTTGTTTGTCAATCTTTGTTCAAACCTTGAATATTACTCTAGGGTAACTCACAAGGTATTCAACCAAAAGGTAAGATTCTACACCCTAACCCTTAATTTCAGAATTTAACTAAAAATGGGTAATTAGTAAAGCAATTCTTGGGTGTGGGAGTTGTTTATTTTACATGCATTACTATCTAGGGTAGTGGAGAGATTGTTGAGCTCTTTTGGGTAAACTTTGGGTAGTGGGTGAAAGAATTCACCATAGGAGGACCTTAAAACCTTAATGCACGTCTAGTGTTTTGTAAAATGCTCAAGTGAGCTAGAATTATGAATTCCTTCCTAATTTGTGTTCCATTTTGCTATATCTCTAAATATATCAAAGTGGATAGGATATACGGAACTTAATAGTAAATTAAAAAGCTCGAGGCAAGGTATATTGGCTAAACTCCTCTCTTAGAGTTGAATTCCCATGATGATCTGGTAAGTCCGGAGTTGTCCATTATGAATTGACTTTTCTGAATAAGTTTGGCATCGGATGATATATATATATATATATATATATATATATATATATATATATATATGTTCAAATGTATTCCGGAATGTTTTTATCATAGTGTTCTATTCCCCTGGAGAGTATTTGAAGTGTGAGTATGTATTAAAATGTTGTGACTTCAAGTCAAGTCCAAATGAAAGTGATCACATCAAATTGTATAAGAGATCATATGTGCCTAAGACCCTAATTTACTCAAGTATGTGTTTAAAGTCCTAATTTGAAAGGCATTGTTGTTGATTATCCACGATAATGATTGAAAATGGAAGAGTGGGCTTGAATTATGAAGTACGACCAATGTGCCAAGAATGATATTGCGTTATGGCCAATAATGCCAACAAAATGAATGACATGTAAAAGAATATGAATTGAGTGGTAAATACTTTTAATAATAAATGTCGTGGGAGTATCGTTTAGCCACCGAGGAAGGGTATGTCGGAACAACCTAACCCCGAAACTACACGTGCCTGTGTATGAGTGACTGAGGAGTAAATCCCCATGTTAATGTGATGAGACTATTTCCCTTAAATGGGATGAGATTATTGCTACCGAGATGTGATGTGATGTCGATCCACACGGTATTGTGGTGAGACGGCTTAGCCGATCGAGCTGAGATCGGACACCATGCCGCGTACATAGTGGTATTATAAGTGTACATCTCGGGGTGAGACGGCTTAGCCGGTCGTGCTGAGATCGGACTCCGTGCTAAAACACGGTGGTGTATCGGTGCTAAAGATCTCCCAACTTAAATTACCGAAACCTACTAGAAATTTACATTTCCCCTAATTTGACACTTTGATACCGTTTGAGTCTCTTATTGATATCATGATTTATTCTCGGTTTGATGTTGCTCGTTCTATTGGGAGGGTGTTTAGCTTTACATACTAGTATTATTTCATATGTACTAACGTCCCTTTTGCCGGGGGCGCTGCATCTTTAATGGATGGAGGTGGTTCCATAGCAGGTGATATTAATTAGTGATAGCAGCACACCCTCTCCTCAACTAATTTGGTGAGCCCCACTTTATTTCAGGGTCCTGTATCTTCTATCCTTTGTACACAGCGTTTTGAGGTATAGCTAGGGCCATGTTGCCGGCACTATCATAGCACTCTTTTGTTCCTGTTAGAGGCTCCGTAGACATAGTGTGGTTTGTATCTGTTTTTGGGAAAGTTAAAACTAAAAATGTTGTAATTGTATCATCTGTCCCACTTTAACCATAATTGTACAATGTACTGTTTTGAACATTTGTTAAGGACGTAACTAATGGAAATGAAATGGTGTTTTTCACATGACTTCTTACTGACTAATTAATGAAATGCATTCTTCTCTTTATTTGTGGGTGAGTTGGGTAGACGGAACTGTGCCGGCTTGCTCGATCGGGGTAAGTCTATTGAGCGTCGGTCGTGCTCCTCGAGGTCGGGGTGTGACACATTTGCACACCGTAACGGTATTAAACATTATTTAAATGATAATAAGGAATAAGTTCGGATTATGATATGAACAAATAATGATATGGTGGAATCGGGTTACGCACCGCAACAGATTTGATATGTTGTATTGTACTTGTTTGACATTGTAGAATCATTCTTGTTATTGTAATATGACACTTGAGGCTTTGTTATTCTGGGCTCTCTGGTCGTTGGTTTTCGGATCTGTTTCATGAGTTTATTGCTTTATTCTATTCCTTTTTCTCCTATTATTATTATTTCACACAGGTTATTTGTAAGTGACCTGCCATAGCCTCGTCACTATTTCGTCAAAATCAGGCTTGGCACTTTTAGGGTACATGGGGTCGGTTGTACTCATACTACACTTCTGCACTTCTTGTGCAGATACCTGAGTTGATCTCTGCTGCGCGTTGTGAGACTGCTTGGATTCAGCTACTTGTGGAGACTTGAGGAATAGATGTATGGCGTCTGCAGCCCTGAAGACCCCTCCCATTCTATCATTACTATTTACTTAGCTTCAAAACAGTTGTATTTTGGTCAGACATTATTTGTAGCACTCTAGATATTCATGTATTCGTGAATCTAGAATTTGAGATATGTTTAGATTATGTTATTCAGTATCATATCACTCTATTTCAGACTATTACGGTTATTATTGTTAACTTTTTTATTCGAAATGTTAAAACTGGTTAAGTAATTTAACTAACATTGGCTTTCTTAGAAAGTGAAATGTTAGGCACCATCACGGTCCCAAGGGTGGCATTCCAGGTCGTGACACCATCACATGTATTGGACTTCAGCATGGTGTAATTAGATGAGGATTTGACTTATGATGTGGAGTCGATGTCCATTTAGGACCGGCAGGTTCGGAAGTTTAAGTAGAATAACATAGCATCTGTGAAGGTTCATTCAAGAGGCCAGCCGGTTGAGGAGGCTAATTAGGGGACCAAGCAAGAGATGCAGAGTAGATATCCTCACCCTTTTTAGACTCCAGGTATGATTCTAGACTCGTTCGAGGATGAACGTTTGTTTAAGAGGGGGAGAATGTAAGGACCTGGCCGGTTGTTTTGAGTATTTTAGCCCCCACTACCCCTATTTGATGCTTTACATATGTGTATTTATAGTTACGTGACTTGCTGGGGTGGTTGGTTTGGTTTCTGGGAAGTTTTGGATTGAATTGAAACACTTAGTCCTAAGGTTAAAAGCTTAAGTTGTGAAGTTTGACCGGAGTTTGACTTTTGTAAAGTTGACCTCAGATTGCAGTTGTGGTAGTTTCGTTTAAGTTTGGTGGTGATTTTGGACTTAGGCGTATGTCCGGATTTGGAATTGGAGTCTATTTGGCGAAAGTTGGAAGTTTTGATGTTTAGATGTTCATAGTTTGATCCATAGTTTACTTTGTGGTTATCAATGTCCGTTTGTGATTCTAAGCCTTTAAATAGGTTCGTATGGTGATTTATGACTAGCATCCAAAATTTGAGGCCATTTCGAGTATTTAGGCATGTTCGGCGTAAGTTTAGAATTTGAAAATTCGGATTAGTTTCTTAGGCTTGAATTGAGGTGCGATTCATGGTTTTGGTATTGTTTTTGTGTGGTTTGAGGCCTCGAGTAGGTCCGTGTTATGTTTTGGGATTGGTTGGTATGTTTTGACAGAGTTTCGGGGGCCTCAGGTGTGTTACAAATTTATTTCGGATCATTTTAGATATTGGAGGCATTGCTGAAGTTCTAAGTTCTAGTGCTTTCGCACCTGCGAAGGATGGGCAACAGGTTCCAGTCCGTATAAGCGGACCTAGGACTGTTGATGCAGAGTTGGCTGAGCTTAGGGCTATCCACTGATGTGGCATAGTTTTCGCAGAAGCGCGATCATAGGTGCGCGTTTTGTCCGTAAAAGTGACTCCCCATGTGTGTAGGTTTACCCGCAGAATCGGATCTTTGGGATGTAAGTTGTTTCCGCATATGCGATAATTTTTCCATAGATGTGGCATTACAGATGCGACTGAGGGGCCGCATAAGCGAAAATGCTGGGCAGAATATACATCTTGAACGAGGATTTAATTCCTTTTATCATATTTTGATATTAAGAGCTCGGATTTGGGCGATTTTGGAGGGGATTTTCACGATTTGAATTGGGGTAAGTATTTTTGACTCGGATTTGTTTATTATTCATGATTCTAACCTTGATTTTAGTGATTGATTGATGAATCCAAGTGATGAAATTGGGGATTTTAGTAAAAACTTTTCTAAAGTAAAAATTGATGATTTGAGGGTCGATCTGAGGTCTGATTTTGATGAAACACATATATTTGGACTCGTATTGGAATGAGTGTTTGGAATTTGTGACTTTTGTCGGGTTTCAGGAGGCGAGTGTGAGTTGACTTTTTATTATTTTCAAGATCGAAGCTTTATTGCTTGGGATTATTTTCTATAGTTGCTATTGATATTATTAAGTTATTTTGGCTAGATTGAGCCGTTCGGAGGTTGATTCATGCAGGAAGGGATTTTTAGAGTACATATTTAGCTTGTTTGAGTAATATCTTGCCTAACCTTGTGTGAGGGAAAACCCCCTTAGGTTCTAGCCTTAATTTGTTTATTTCTGTGATGTGAAAAGTGACGTGTACATGAGGCGACGAGCATGTGTGTGGGTACTATGTGTGGTTTTGACTGGATTAGACCGTAGGCTATTAATATGCTTTAATTTAATAATGAACATTATGAAACATGTTGAGACCACTTTATGACTACTTGATCTTGATCATTACATCGACTTAGCCATAGTCATGTTTTATTTATTGAAAGCCCCTCCGCTTTTATTATTATTGTTATGTCCTTGTGCACTATTGTTGATAGTTTGAGCTTATATCTTGGTGAAACTTTGGTATCATTGTTTGTGATATTGAGGCACTTGGCAGCATTGTTTTGTGGTATTGTGGCACTTGTGGACATGTTGAGCGGATTTATTTGAGGGTGTCAACACGAGTTCTTTGTCGTGCGATTGTGTGTTGTGCGTGTGGAACGAAATAAGAGTGGTGTTAGCTTGGGCTGCCCACGTGGCGAAATAAGGGTGGCTATATGCACATGTACCGAAATAAGGGAGGCATTTCATTGTTACGTGCACATGCAGCGGAATAAGGGCGGCATTATTGATGATGTTATATGATATTTCAGGGCGTCCTTCTTGATGTTGTGATTGTGTTGAGACGGGGTTGATATTTTGATTACATAATTGTTTCTGAAAGTTTTCGTCTTAAACGTATATGAGTTAGTAGCTGTATTTGACGTGTTATCACATGCCTCGCCTCTATTTGATATTTTGTGATCAAAGATGGGTTATACTACACTTAGTTGTTATTACACGTTCTTATGAGATTGTTGTTACTGTTTTCTGTTACATTTCTATTGTCAATTTCTTTGATATATTCATTTCACAGGTTATTTGTCTAGTGAGTATCATATAATTTGATTCTCGTCACTACTCCACCGAGGTTAGTCTTGATACTTATTGGGTACCGATTGTGGTGTACTCATACAATGCTTCTGCATATTTTTGTACAGATCCAAGTACTTCGGATCAGGCTGATCGTTAGTGAGACATTCTGCACACTGTAGACTTCAAGGTACCCTTGCAATGTTCCAACCGCAAGCCTCGGAGTCACCCTCTTTGTTTATTTCTACTGTTTATGTATTTCAAACAGTATTGTATTTTGAGATATTCGCGGGTATGAAGTTAGAGCTCGTGACTCTGTACTACCTAGTTCTGGGGAGTTATGTTGAGTATTGCTGCTTTTTCTTGTATTACTTCTATTTCCGTATTTATGTTAAACTTTGTTTTGTTATATCATACTTTTATTGTGTTAAATAATATTAAGTGATCAACTTACCTAGTTTTAGAAACTAAATGCCATCATGACCCATGTGGAGGGATTTGGGTCGTGACAATATTTTGGGAGTTGCCATATTGGAAGGATAATCTTCTCCAACACAATATTGATGTCATGCATATTGAGAAGAACTATTTTGAAAATTTGCTCAATACAATGATGGATGATAATATTAAGACAAAAGATAGCCCGAAGGCTAGACTAGATTTACAAGAATATTGCAGGCGACCAGAATTTCATTTGCAATCAGCAAACAATGATAAGGTGTTCAGCCCAAGGCGAGCTACATATTGACTTTGGAGGATAGACGACAGATTTGTGAGTGAGTTGCGAAGATAACCATTCCTAAGGTCTATGCTTTGAATCCGAGAAAGTGTGCCGATATGGTTGAAGGAAAGTTGACTCAAATAAAAAGTCATGACTGTCATATTTTTATGTAAAATTTAATCCCTATTTGTCACGACCCAAAATCCAACTAGTCGTGATGATACCTAACCCAACCTGCTAGGTAAGTCATTTAACCACTATCCAATGTAATGAGATTTATTAAGAGAAGAAATAATACAACTGCTTTTATACAAGAATTTCCCAAAGACTAGTGGTACAAATCATAAGCTTCTAAGATATAGAGTATACAAAGCTGGTTTGAAATAAAATACACCATATGTTTGAAATATACATGAATAGATCTGAAATACTAAATCTACCAGGATCAAGAGGCAGCTATGACTGGAACGCAGGTACATCTTCAGATCCATCTCGCACCGTACGCAGCTACATCAGCATCCAACATCTGCATGCAAGGTGCAAAAGTGTAGTATGAGTACAACCGACCTCATGTACATAGCAAGTAATAAACCTAACCTTAGGTTGAAAGTAGTGACGATCTGAGACAATGGTCAGAGTCCAACTCCAATAACCAGCGACAGTTCATAACATTATAATAAAGATGGTACAAGAAATAACTCAGTTGGTTCACAGTTACGGAAAATAGGCATGCTTTTCAAGTATAACAGTAGATCCCATTTCACCGAAAAACCTCAAAATATATAAATAAGTTTGAAAACAGTGATTTTTTCCAAAAACCTTTCAACAATAAATAAGATGTTTCATTTACAGATAGCATGAGAAAAATACATCTCTATGCCTACATGTCAATATAAAGTTGAAATCATGAATGTCACCAAAACCGGGTAGCATGAGGAAATGCATCTCTATGCATGTATCTCAAGTACGCATGTCAAATGCAATGCATCTTAATGATGAACTCATGCACTCACACTCTCAAAGTACTCAATCTCACTGTCCCATATTCCCACTCATCATGCTCAATACTCAGCACACTCAGTTACTCAGTCCTGTATATGGCAGATCCAGCCCAAATGGAAATAAACCAAGGCATATCCAACCCAAAATGCAAATAAACCAGGGCATATCCAGCTGATTGCAAATGAACCAGGGCAGAGCCAGCCCAATGCAAATGATTGCTAGTAATTGTGCCTACTGTGGGTGTGCAAACTCCGGAGGGACCTATCCATCCCAAGCGCTATAATAAGCCAAATCCTGGCATGAATCAATAAAGTTTGTTGCGACGTGCAGCCCGATCCCATAAATATCACTCACAGCAGGCCTTCGACCTCACTCAGTCATCAATCTCTCCAGTCCCTCGGGCTTACAACACTCATGCTAAGCATCCCTAATCAATGATATGAGATGTGACAATATACGATAACAGAGACTGAGATATGATATGAAATGATGAATGCGACTGAGTATATAACTGCAATTAAGCACATAATTCAATAGCAAAGAACGACCATTGTGGGTCCCAATATACCAGCATATAGCCTAAACATGAGTTCTAGCATAAATTACAGCTCAAGTGCTCTAACACATAGTAAAACATATTCAGATAAGATAGCTACACAGTTCCATGAAATCGACTAAATCACAATTCACATGGTACACGCCCACACGCCTATCACTAGCATGCGCATCAACTCAACATCAATCACATAACACGTGATTCGGGGTTTCATACCCTCAGCACCGAGTTTAGAAGCGTTACTTACCTCGAACTGGCCAAATCCAATACCAGCAAGCCAAACGATGCTCCAAAAATGCCATCCCATACGTATCAACCTTCGAACGGCTCGAATCTAGTCACAAGAAACTCAAATACATCAAATCGATAAAGGTCGAATCCTTAATCAAAAGCTCATAATCAACCCAAAAGTCAAACCCAAGCCCGCACCTCGGAACCCAACGAAACTCACAAAATCTGATAACCCTTTCAATTACGAGTCCAACCATACTATTTTCACTCAAATCCAACTCCGAAGCGATATTCAAAACTCAAAAATTCACTCTATGAAACTTTAGACAAAAACCTTCAATTTCTCTTTTGAATTCATCCACTAAATGCCAAAAATAAAAATAGATTCATGAAATATAATCACAACTGAGTTAAGAATGCTTACCCCAATTCTTGTGGTGAAAATTGTATCCAAAATCTTCCAAATCCGAGCTCCCCAACTCAAAATATGACCAAATAAATAAACCCTTGATATTATATGTTTCTGCCAAATGTTCAGCCTCGTTTCTCGAGTCAAACAATCTGTAAACTCACTTTTGATGTCCCCAATGGATTCCTTGTGAATATTTAGTCATGTTAGACTTTTGAATCACTCTATTTGACCTTATAATGAAGGAAATATGTTGGTTTTAATATATTGAAAATACTGCAGATTTTTAAATACGAATTCAGTGGCAATTTTGTAATTAATCTGAATAAATCCGGTAACCCAATTCATAGTAAAATGACCATAAATTCCGCATACGATGTCAAAACATGATGATTCTAGTTGCTATGGTTCCAAAATTACGATACAGATCTAATGCTTCAATCAAAATAGAAATTGGAGCTCAATTGCTTAATGTGGTGCCACTTATGCTTGAAAAAATGATGTCGAAACATCAAAACGAGCACAACACAACTCAAACCTATACAAAACTCACCCACCCACCCACCTCCCCCTCCGAGACCCCGTCTGAACATACCAACAAGTCCTATGACATAACACGAACTTACTCGAGGCCTCAAATCATGCATAACAACATCAAAACCATGAATTGCACCTCAAATCGAACTTAATGAACTTTGAATCTTTCAACTTCTAAAACTTGTGCCAAACCTTATCAAATCAACTCGGAATGAACTCAAATTTTGAACACAAGTTTCAAATGATATAACGAAGCTATTCCAATTTCTGAAATCACAATTCAAACCCGATATCATCAAAGTCAACTCCCGGTCAAACTTATGAACATTTCAAACCTTTAAATTTCTAACTTTCGCCAAATAGTGCTGAAACCTTCTAGAATGATCCAAATGCAAATTCAGGCATTTTTCCAAGTACAAAATTACCATCCGGACATAACGGAACCATCAAAACTCTAATTCGGGGTCAAGTACTAAAAAATCCAACTTGGTCAACTCTTCAAACTTAAAGCTTCCTAATTGATAATCATTCTTCCAAATCAATTCCAATAACCTTAAAACCAAAATCGACAATTCAAACAAGACATAATACATCATATGAAGCTACTCAATACTTCAAACGGTTGAATGGAATGCAGATGTTCAAAACAACCAGTCGGATCATTACACTATTGCATTTTGTGGTTTTCCTGAAAGAATCTGGAAATCCATCACAAAGATAAGTTTGTTCTTCAAAGACTTATGTTCTACCACATTAAGGAAAGAAAGTTTTTTTAGATGAATCAGAGCATTCCTGTAATCAGTAATAAGCTGAAAAATATATTTCCATATGGTTTCTTTGATTTGATGGAATACCTTCCAATTCACCTTGTATACGAGACACGACTTGGAGGGTCGGTTCAATGTAGATGGATGTATCCTTTTGAGAAGTATGAACAAACCTTGATTCATACTTGTAATTTTTTTAACGTTATCGTCTAATATGAAATTATGCAAGACTATTGGCAAGTGTAAACGGTTTGTTATGTAGAGGAATAGGATATGAGGATCTATAAGCGAAGCTTATCTTGAAAAGGAAACTACTCATTTTTGTTCTTACTACTTCGAGAGTCATATGCCATGCTCTAGAAATAGGCCCAATCAGTATAATTTCATAATTGAGAATAATCCGTTAAATTCACCAATGTCCATATCCAATCAACCAGGCTGAGGTTCAAAAGATCAATAAAAAAGAGGTCTAAGTAGTATGGAGTACAAATCAACTACAACGCATGTATTGCTAAATTGGCCGGAAGTTCAACCCTTTCTTAAGTAAGTATTGAGTTAATATTAGTTTACATGGGTTGTTATTTAATTAGGTTGATGCAACTAACAAATTTTTTAATGTGTCGCACAGTCACTTCGTGAGTCAATTTGGCCATGATGCTGAATATTCCACACTTGATGTGTGGTTTAAAGAGTGTGAAAGTATAGCTTGTGAATATATATACTTGCTCACTTGTGAATATACATACTTGCTCACTTGTATTCTTTTTAACACTATGTGTAGATCAATAATCCAAACAATAATGTTAATCAATTTTTGAAAGATATATCTTGGGGACCTGCACCTACGGTTATAACGAGGTCTATGTATTGTATGAATGGTTACAAATTTCATTCTGAGGAATGTTCTGAGTATGAAAAAGCAATAACAGCGGGATATGGGTTAAAGGTGGAGATGGCAACGACGATAAGGATACTGATTTTTATGGTGTGCTCCAAGTGATTCTAGAATTGGAGTATTCAGGTTGGCCATATAAGAGAGTTATACTTTTTTGATGCAAGTGGTTTGACCCAACACCAAAAAAGAGGTACAAGGGTACACTCGCAATACAACAAAATTGAGGTTAAGCACGTGAGTGAGTATGGGCGCTATGATCCAATTGTCATTTCACAAAATATTTGGAAAGTATATTATGCTCCATATCCGTTACGGAGGGATAAGTATGATTGGTGGGTGGTAATCAAAACTAAACATGTTGGTAGGGTGGAAGTTGAGAATGTGCTAAATGTTTCTTACCAAAATTATACCTCAAGAATTAACCAAATGGTGGACGATAAGTTAGAAAATTACTTGGAGCATCCCCAACACATATTCGAAGAAGTTGAAATAGAGGAAATAACACCCATAGAAAATGAGGATGAAGAATCAGCTGATGAGAATGAAATAAGTGAAGAAGAAGAATTTTCAGACGAGGAAGAATATGTCAAAGCCGACTAGCATGTTAGTTTTTTCAAGCGCTCTCGGCTTACATAGATTTATATTCTCAATTCTACTATTTATTTTAATTTATGTAGATGGCCAAAAGGGGTCGAGGTAGGTCTAGGAAGGATAGGAGGCTGATCGATTCAGTAGATAGTACTACACCCTCGCTTGCTTCCACTCCGCACTTGCATTCCTCCGTTGCAGATGACCACCAACAATCTTCTATGCACACTTCTTTTCCACCATATCCATATACGTATCCGACTAGCTCCTATTCACCCACCCAGCAGTATTCTTACCATCTTTCACCACAGGGCTAAATCCTGATTCCTCCGTATAATCCAGCGTATACATTCATTGCTACATCGAGTCAGCAGTCACATAGACACATAGTAATATGCCCGTCATTTACTCCATTTGCTCACCGCTAGATGGATACAAACACAATAGATTGCAGCTATCTGGATCGCAGCAGGGGTCTAGATCGCAACACTTTATATCCCAGCCATCTTCATCAGTGACCCCATCTCCTGCTACATTGAGTGTGTCTCCTAACATTTCAGGAATTCGCCTTCGGGATAGTAGCTTTAAGAAAATTGCCTCCCATTCTATGAATGCTTCATATATACATGAGAATGATGATCCATATGCAGTGTGGTATGATCGTTTATCATAGGATGATCATCAAGCATGAGGGTAGTTGGTAAGATTTATTTATTACTTCTTGTTTTATTATTTCAAGCATTATAATTTCTCTGGTCTTGTTTATTTAATTGCTATATTACAGGTTCATACCAAGTCATGAGACTATGAAGATAATCATTAAGGCCATTGGCCGGTTGTATGATGCCCCCTATGCGACTTGGAGTGATTTCCCACCGGAGCTCGTACAGTAAATTTTCAACCAATTTAATATTTAAATATAATTCTTATCTATTTAAGTGTTATATTAATAATATTTTCATCTAACGTTAGACACTTGATTTGCAGACTAGGTGTACAAGGGAGGACTTCCATAACAGTGCAATTGTTACATATTTTGAGTACAAAGCTCGTAAGAGAATAGCCGATGTCTTTTGTGCTGCTCGGAAGAAGAACGGGAAGCCTTCATGGGTTCTCCCAAATTTATGGGAGGATATACTGAGGCAGTGGGCCACTGAGGAGTTCAAGAAGAAGAGTGAGCATGGAAAGAAAGCCCGAGCATCTGAAAAGGGTGGCTTCTTTCTCTGTGTGGGTGGAAGGAGCATGCAAACTGCGAGGAGACAACTGGCAATTCCTTAAATCATAAAAATCTATTTCTTTTCTAACTATATTCATTTAAATTAGTTAACGGTTTTATTTTATTTGTAGGGAAAAAATATGGGAGGAAGCTGAGTCACGCTGAGTTTTTCATGGCGACTCACATTCGGAAGAAGAAGGCCCCGACGGATCCAAGTAGATGGGTTGAGGACCGGGCGGAGACAACGTATGTAAGTTTCATAAATACTATATATTAAAATATATTTTTACAATATCATCGACTTACTAATTTTCTATCTCCAAAATTAAAAATCGCTATAAGGCTACCCTGGAGGAGTATGGTCAGAGTCTACCAACAAGTGAATAGGGCGACCGGCCTTCTATTTCAAATGAAGAAGCGCAAAGGCTTTGGTTGGATGTTATCGGTTATCTCAAAAAGGGGATAGCATATGGCCTTTCAGAGAGATCATTTCGGCATTACAAGGCTGGATTGCAAGGTATAGGGACTTCCGCACAGGGCGAGGCACTTGATAGGTCAACTCTCTTGGCTATAAAGAAGAAGATCGTGCAGTTTTCAGCCGAGCTTGAACAGTTAAAGGCTAGAGAAGATAAGAGAGATCAATAGCTTAAAAGCCTTCAAGGTCAGCTGGTCAATCTTCTTGCTAGTGGGGCTTTTCAGATTCCCGGTCTCGTGCGTCGTTCCTAGAGGCTACTCCTTCTCATCGCGATCCTTCGGAATGTGCCGACGATGAAGCTTCTAGTAGTGGAGATGATGCATTACAAAACACTCCTTGAATGTTGTTTGCATTGCTAAACTCTTTCTTGAACTTGTGAAAAGTTTGTTGGATTTTTAAATTGTTGCAAATAACTCTATATATATTGTTGATATTGTTTGTTATTGAAAATTTGTATTGTGGTTGATGAATTATTGTTGTTGGCATTATTGTTGTAATATTGGTTGGCATTAATGTTGTATTGTGGTTGATTGGCAGCAATGTAGTGCTGGCATTATAGGTTCTTTGGTTGTTTTTGGCAGGTAGTGTAGCTTGAAAGCAATCATATTCTGTCAGGGTTTTTGTTCAGAAAATTATCTGCATAATGACCGAAGTTAGTCAGAAATTTCATTTTAAAAACTCAGAAATTTAAAATTACCAACCGAAATCGGTCGGTAACTAGAATGTCCAATCTCCAGGAATTAAGAAATACTGACCGCCGAAATAGGACGAAATTTAACTTTTCTACTTTATTATATTTAATATTTTCAACCGGAGTCGGTCAGTAATTTATATTTTTAAAAATTTTAAAAAATTTTATCGATCAATATCGGTCGCTAAAATAAAAAATAAATAAAAATTTACTTTTCTAGAAATGTGTCGAATAATGTGGTCAACTTTTGGTTGAACAAACTGACCACCTTCGATTGGGACGGGCGACCGACTTCGATCGCTATTTTTTACCGACCAGGCTTATTTTGACAGATTAAAATTGGTCGGAAATTAGTCATTTCTTTCGTTTACCGACCGATATCGATCGGTATTCCTGGACGATTTTTTAAGTTTTCTAGTAGTGTCATCATAACGGTATTTTTTCGTTATTTTGCCTAAAATAATCGGGATCACTATAAAACCTCGATAAAATGTTTTGCTGCCATTCGCTTCTCTTTCTTGTACCCTAATATACATTTGTCACAGCACAAAGTGAAAAGTTAAAATTATATCAAATCGTTAGCGCATATATTGTGCCATGATTCTATTATCCAATTAACTCTCACCCAAATAGTATGAGAAAGGATTCTCCCTGATGTCACTTTAAGGAACTATGTAGGCGTTTGGACATAAAAATTATAATTTTTAAAATAAAATAGTATTTGGAGTTAAGTTAAAAAATGATATTTGAAATTTAAATTTATGGTTGGACATGTATTTTACTTTTAAAAAAATTACAGTTTATTAGTGGGGAAAGAGTTTTTTCTCGAAAAACTTAAAAAATGGTCAAAACAATTTTTTGATTTTTAAAAAACTCATTTTCGAAAAATCTCCAAAAACATACAAATTTTCATGGACAATTGGAGGAAAATAGTTGTTCGAAACTCTCCAATTGATGGTTTCAATATTCAACTCTCCCCACCCCTGCCACATTGGCCCCCTGACTCGCCCCTCCCCCCACCCACCTCGACCCCAATCCTCGATCCTCCCTCTCGCCCACCACCATCCTGTCACCCTCCTGCATGTCCAGCCTCTATAAGTTTTGCCTACATTATATATAAATACTTTTGGAATAATATGTTTAGTTTACCAACCAAACACATACAGGAAAATAAATAAGAAAATCTCTTATTTTTCAGGGAAATATTTTACATCATACCAAACACACCCTCCGTCTAACTCAAGTACCCTAAAAGCCAATTCATGAGGTAAGAATTGTCTACTAAATCAAAGCAATTCTTTCAATGAAAAACAACATTGTACTATATACAATCTCACGAACTAACTACACATTTAATCAATCAAAATGTGGGATACACTCCGCACGAATAAGACTGATAACATCTGGTACGTGAATGATATAATTGGAGACCCTAACATTGTTTACATCAAAAATCAAAATGAGTCTGGCTCGTATACTTATAAAGAAATAAACCTTGTATCTAACTCAAAAGTTTTATTATGGGCTCTTGGTTGGCCCCTTATTTTCAACTATTACAACTAGCGTCGACCAGATTTGCGATAGGGACGGGCACGAAAAAGAAGGCATGAGTGAAAATGCAAAAGAGAGAAATCTGTAATTATGGCCAATATTTTGGCTAATGGAGTCCATCTCATATAAGTATAAGCATCTTTGCAAAGTGTAGACTTTGTTAGCAATATTTTTTGGGACCCAAAAATATTGTATTATATGGTGGATATCATTTGCACAAGTTGTATCTCTTCTTTTACACCTGAGAGGCCAAAACTTTTTTGCCTATAAAAGGGAAGGCAATTAGTTCATTTTAGACACACCAACAAGACTTGTCTTCAATTCTTGTTTCTTCCTTTCCTCCTTTATTAAGAGTGTTTTGTGTGAGAGTTTAGTGTTGGAAAGCACTGTGTGAACCCTTTCTTTGGAGTGATCTTGTGAGGTTATTCTCTTAGGCCATTTGGGATTAATTAGAGTGTTTACTCTAATTTTGTACTCTCTTTTGTACTCTTATTGTTATAGTAAATTGCTCCTCTCCGCTTGGGGGCGTAGGCCACTTTGACCGAACTACGTTAAATTTGTGTCTTCTTTATCTACTTTAATTGTCGTTGTTATCAACTTCCATTGTCTTTGTTATTGCCATTATGCCGTTGTTTGGCTATATTCCGCACTACCCATGTTCCCGATCCTAACAAAATCTTATATACAATTCTATATAGTGACAATAAGGGTGATTTATTTGTCAACTTTTTTTACTATCATCTAAAAAAAATAAAGCTTGTCTTACGTAAAAGCTAGTTAATGAGGTAAATATTTGCACAAAAATCATATTATCACGCCCCAAACTGAGAATGTGATATAATTGGCACTCAACTAAATAATAATAATTGAAATTATACCAATAAAGCCTTTATTAAATTTTGTCATGCAAACTAAATAAGGAGTTTGGTTCAAAACGTCTATGAACTAACCCATTGTTAAGTCATGAGCCTTTATATGAAATCTGAGTGTATGAACTTTGGAGAATTCCCTTGAATAAACGAAAATATCTACAAATAAATAAAGTCTAAGAAAAGATCTTTTACCGCAGGAATAAATCAACGGAGCCTACACTCTGAGTATAGGAAGCTTGCCTCTAGCCATGTACCACGTCAGCTACACACTCAACACATGTCACACGACGCAGCAGGCTCAAACGTGTTAATTACCTCCAATGATATCCAGCAAGTGTTGTTAAC
Organism: Nicotiana otophora; assembly: GCA_000715115.1. Lineage (NCBI taxonomy): Eukaryota > Viridiplantae > Streptophyta > Magnoliopsida > Solanales > Solanaceae > Nicotiana > Nicotiana otophora. The sequence goes on from AWOL01S0011602.1 coordinate 173,787, forward strand.
AATGCCCTAAGCGAGCGACAAAACTAGCATGGACTATACATAAATATAGAAAAATATAGTTAGTAAAATTGTCGATTTACATAACAAATACTGAATAATCTGAAAGTTGAAATTGATTCTAAGAATTGAATTTGAAACTTTTTACTGTAAATTGAAGCTGAAAACTGAGTTTATAACTGAAAATGAAAACTGAGTCTGTAGCTAATAACTGAAACTAAAGTTGAAAGCTGAGTCTAACACCGATATATAAAATTGAAGGTGAATAATGAGTTACTCTTAAAGAATAATTTTCTTAAACGATGTACACATAGTGGCCCTATAAGTGAGCATCAGAAAACATGCACGAGGACCACTAAAGTTGTTTTAGGGCCTCTAATTATGCTCACTCAAGTTCAACTCATATTTGGGGCCATCAAGTAGCTGAATCAAATTCAAACTATCTGAGTGAGTTAGTGGGAACTCTGATTATGCTCAATCAAGCTCTAACCGCATATGGGGTTATCGAGTAGCTCAATCAATTAACACATCTAAGTGCATTAATACCTGTAAGCATGGAGTAGATAATCCTGGCCACTATGACGCTCATGCTTGAGGAGGTTGGCTACTTCTCCCTTTTTTGGATGTGATCAATGCGTCTACCTAGTCATTATCTATCATTCTGAGTGGCTAGCAACATAATCACACAACTTTACTTATATGTACTTTATTCTAAAAACATTTATCGCAAACAAACAAGCAATTTAATACGCGCATTCTAATCTAGCCCTCTACTTATAGGGAAGAAATCTCAACTCACCTCGAAAGTCCTTCCTTTCTAGCATGGTTAACTTTCACGTGTGCCAACTAAAATTAATCGCCACAATCTACACTAAACAACTCAATTAAATTTGGTCATGTATCAAAGAAATTTAATTCCCTCAATTCAAACTTTGGCTCTAGAAAACCATAACTCTAATACTTTAATTTCAAGGTTTTATATGAAATCTTGTTCTTTTGATGTTTCTAATATGTGCATACCATTCATATTCTTAATTCGTAGTAGTATTGAAGGGTAGGGTGAGCGATCATCTTAAAACTCAAAAAAAAAAAAACATACCGTTCTCTTTGAGTGCTCTTGAAGGTGTTCTTGAAATCTAGGAAGTTGCCATGTGATTTGATGTTAGGAGCGTGATTATATGGTAAATATTTTCTGTATTTATCCAAGAACTACTTACCTTTGAGTGAGAAAGTTTGCACAACTTAGTATTTTCTTGGTGGGAGAAGATCCTCAATGATCAAAACCCTAAAATAGAAGTTTTTTCAAAATCTGAAATGTATACCAATGACCGCTTGGCGGTCGCATGCCGTAGCGTAACGAAGCTGTTTTTTCTACACTTGACCAAATTCCAGGTCGCGTGGTGGTTGCTTATGGGAGCAAATTAAGTTGTTTTCTATACTTGACCTCTAACACTTTCCTCCCATCTTTTTGGCCATTGTACTTGCATAACTTGATCCTAAATTATCCACATCTATTTAAGCACTTTTGCCAACTTAAGACTTTGAAATCAATGTTATTAAGAAAATTTCATAGTACGAGTGTTAACTCAAGACCTAAGAAATTGTTAAAAATAACTGGGGCTTTACACGGAGAAAACAACTCATTCTTTCCATCAATTTGGAACACTTAACAGAATATCAATGAGGACTAATGAATAAGAATCAATTTGATACAAGATTACTAGATGAACCTTTTCCTAACATGAGACGATTGAACAAAATCATAACAGTCATGATTAGATAGGTCCAGTGTCATCCCAAATATAAATAAATATATATATATATATATATATA
>AWOL01S0011602.1:178221-197816 GCA_000715115.1 Nicotiana otophora
TGTTTTGAGAATTTTAGCCATGTTCCCCTATGTATTACCTCCTCTATGTCCAATTCTGGTTATGTGACTTACCGAGGTGGTTGGTTTTTTTCGAGTGAGTTTCGGAGTGGATTGAGACACTTAGTTCCAAGGTTGAAAGCTTAAGTTGGAAGAGTTGACCGGAGTTTGACTTTTACGTAAACGACCCTGGAATAGAGTTTTGATGGTTTCGATAGGTTCGTATGATGATTTTGGACTTAGGCGTACGTCCGGATATTGGTTTGGAGGTCCGCATATTGGTTTGAGGCTTTTTGGCGAAAGTTGGAAAGTTGAAGATTTGGAAGGTTGATAGCTTTGACCGAGGGTTGACTTTGTTGATATCGGGTTTTGATCATAGCTTCGAGAGTTGGTATATGTCCGTTGTGTCATTTCGGACTTGCATGCAAAATTTAAGCTCATTCAGAGTTGATTTGATATGATTCGGCATTAGTTTTAGAATTTGAATGTTCATTGATTCAATAGGCATGAATTGAGGTGCGATTCATTATTTAATGTGATTTAAGGCCTCGAGTAGGTTCGTGTTGTATTTTGGGACTTTATGGCATGTTCGGATGGAGTCTCGGGGGCCCCAGATATGATTCGGATTGAATCTGGATTCATTTTGTACATGGAGGATTTTGACGTCTGCTAAAGTGTGGAGCATTCGAACCTATGCAATTTGGGAAGCGGCCCATTGGCCGAAGATGCGAGATGGGGCTGGGTGAGCTGGGTTCGTAGGTGCGGACAATTGTACACGGGTGTGCAACGACAAAAGCTGGGTTTGGTTGAGTATTGAGGGACCGCAGGTGCGGTTGATGGCCATAGAAGCAGATGCGCAAATGCGCACTTGGGTCCGCAAAAGCAGAAGCGCATGCGCCTTATGTCCGTAGACGCGAAAATTGCTGAGCTTTAGTGGAATCCGCGTCTGCGGTGAATTTTCCACAGATGCACAATTTGACCGTAGAAGTAGAAATCACTGGGCATAAAAAGGATTGAATCAAGGGTTTATTTTATTTTTCACATTTAGAGTTAGAGAGCTCGGCTTTGGGCAATTTTGGGTGGAATTTTCAAGGATTGGATTGGGGTAAGTATTTTTGACTCGGTTTAATTATTAATCATGATTCCATCATTATTTTTATCATTTAATTAGTGATTTGAGTTGGAGAAGTTGGGGGTCTTTGTAAAAACTTTTCTAATCCATAAATTGAGATTTGAAGGTTGATTTGAGGTCGGAATTGGATAATTTTTATATGGTTGGACTCGTATCGGAATGGGTGTTCAGAATTTGTGAGTATGGTTGAGTTCTGAGGTGCGGGCTCGGGGTTAACATTTTAAGTTGACTTTTTTATTTTCTTTAAAGATTGAAACTTTATTATCCGAAATTGCTTCATATGGCTTGTATTTGTGGTAATAAGTTATTTTGGCTAGATTCGAGTCTTCCGGAGTTAAATTTTTTAGGGAAAGGCTTATTGGGGGATTGATTTAGCTTGTTGAGGAAAGTATTTTGTCAAACTTTGAGTGGGAGAAATACCCCTTATAGCTTGGGTTGATTTGTGTTATTCTAATTATGTGAAAGACATATACACGAGGTGACGAGTGTGTACACGGGCATATGTGTTGTATTTTGACCGGATTAGACTCTTAGCCTCTTTCATACATTTAATTATAAATTGTAATATCATGTTATATCTTTTGTTGTTAAATTGCTCTTACATGTTTTACTTGATGTTATTATCATATGTTCTATCTTTTATTGTCAAGCATGCTTTTATACGCCTTAATTGATGTTGTTATCTCTCTTATTGTCATGTACCTATTTAATTGTGGAGTTATTCTCATTTGAAGTTATTATTCTATGATGTCTCTTCGTGTTGAATTATTCTCATGCATTTAGACATAGTTGCTATTTCATACTATATTTTTTGTTGCTAAGCTTATGTTATACAATTAAATTGAAAGTTGTCTTTTCGTGAAAATATCTTTATTTTGAGTTATTGAAATTGATGTTATAAAAGCCATTATCATATTGAGATTGAATTTATTGATTATTGATATATCTTTTCTTGTTGAGTAATTCTCAGTTATTTTGTTATTATTGAGGTTCTTGTTCACATTGTGGTTGAGTCGTGGGCTATATGTCATAATAACTTTAGTATTGTTGATTTTGGCAAGTTGTGGCATATGTGCACTTGTGGTGCAAGTTGTTATTATGTTGTGATATTAATGTGCATGCAAGGATATAAGGATAGGGGTTAATGTGTATGTCGCGACATAAGGTGGGATTAATGTGTGTGTTGCTAGTAAGGAAATTACTTGAAGCCACGCAACGACACAAGGGGGCTTAAATGCGTGTAGCTATTTCGGAAAAAAAAATTTAAAATTATCTAAATGTAAGGCTCACTCGACGGAATAAAAAACAAGGCTGTGATTTTAAATTGTGAAATGTGGATATGAGGTGTGGTACCTCGGTTGTGATTCTTATTGTACATTATATGTCAAAGAGGCTTGTTGTTTGAACAGTTTTGCTATCTCTTCATTTGCCTTACTTGTATTTATCCGTATTGATTTCTTATTATTCTTATCATGTGTTCACTCCTCGCTGCCTTTATTGCTTTAAATTCTGCTATTAGCTTACATTACTGAATTGCTTTATTATCATTCATTTCCTCGTCTTCCGTTATTTGACTATACTATACTATGTTCAGCATTCTAGTTCTAGTAGGTGTCTTGACTTGGTCTCGTCACTACTCTACCGAGGTTAGGCTTGATACTTACTGGGTACCATTGTGGTGTACTCATGCTACGCTTCTGCATATTGTTTGTGCAGATCCAGATACATCTGTTCGTGCCAGATGCCAATAATTGTACAGTATTTTCTGGAGACTTTTGAGGTATACCTGCTCGACGCTGGTAGGCCTCAGAGTCACCTTTTGTTATCTTCTCATTACTTTTTATCCTATTACAATACAATATTGTATTATATATTTTAAAGCATTCTATAGAGCTTATGACTCAGTTCCACCGATTTTGGGGATTGTGTTGTTGATGTTCCACTTTGGAGTATTTATGAGCTGTATCGGTTTATTTTATTATCTTAGTTTTGTTATTTCCATTAAGCTATCTGTAATTGTTAGGCTTACCTAGTCCTAGAGACTAGGTGCCATCCCGACATTCTAAGGTGGGAATATGGGGTCGTGACAAGTTGGTATCAGAGCACTGGATTCATAGGTATTACGAGTCATAAGTCAGTTTAGTAGAGTCTTGCGGATCGGTACGAAGATTTCTATACTTATCTTCGAGAGGCTACGGAACCGCTAGGAAATTCCACTTCTTTGATTCCTTCTCGTGCGAACTTGTTGATTTCAAAATCTGAGTTTTTGTCTTTCTATTTTCTCACAGATGGTGAGGACACGCACTATTGGATCTGATGCTCAGACCCTCGTGCCCCCTGCTAGAGCCGCGTGAGGCCGTGGATGGGGACGAGGCAAAGGCTGGGGAGGGGCACCTGCTGCAGCCGGAGCACCTACTCGAGCAGCGACTAAGGAGCCACCAGTTGCTCCGTTTGGGGGGTAGGCACCTGAGGCGCCTGTTGTTGCCCTTAGACTTCAGGAGACACTAGCATAGTTCTTGAGCATGTTCATCACTCTAGCTCAGGAAGGATTGATTCCCCTTGCACCAGCTACATCTCAGGCTGGGGGAGGAGCTCAGACTCTCGCATGCCGTTTTTCAGAGCAGCGGGTCCACACTGATCAGGTTTCGGGTGTCATGCCAGCACGGCCAGTTATTCCGGCTCATCTTGAGGTCAGGCCAGCGGCATCTAAGGAGGAGTAGAGATGACTTGAGAGGTTCAAGAAGTATGATCCTCCTACTTTCGGTGGCGTAGCTACTGAGGATGCGCAAGGTTTTCTAGAGAAGTGCCACCATATTCTTCGCACAATGTGTATTGTGGAGGTGAGCGAAGTTGATTTTACTATATTTCAGCTGTCGGGAGCAGCGTATCGGTGGTGGTAGGCTTACGAGGAGGATAGGCCAGCTTATGCAACCCCAACCATATGGGCTCAGTTTTTCCAGATGTTCTTGAGAGAGTTTGTTCCCCAGACCCTTCGGGATGCATGTCGCATAGAGTTTTAGCAGATGCGTCAGGGGACTATGATAGTGTCAAAGTATTCTATCAGATTCAGTGAGTTGTCCTGACATGCACCAACCTTGATTTATATAGTCAGAGAGCGAGTTCGCAGATTCATTGAGGGGCTCAACTATGGTATTAGATTCATCATGGCTCAAGAGTTGGAGACGGATACTCTGTTTTAGCAGGTGCTGGAGATCGCACGGAGGATGGACGGTATGTGGGGCCGAGAGAGATAGAGAGGACCGGAAGGCAAGAGGCCTCGAGGTACTAGAGGATTTAGTGGTGGCCACGATGCAGCAACATCCCGACATGGCAGGGGGTATGTGAGTCGGCCAGTTCATTCAGTACTTCCAACTTCTAGCGGCCCCCCCGGCTATTCCGAGGTCTCACGTTACCCATTATGCACTGCCACTGTCCAGTGCACCTCCAGCACGGGGTGCTTTCGGCGATTAGTCCAGTCGACCAGGCCATAGTTAGTTTCATCAGCCACGCCCACCGAGAGCTTGTTTTGAGTGTGGCAATACCAGACACATGGCGAGGGACTGTCCCAGACTTAGGAGGGGTGCACTTCCATATACTACACAGGCTCCACGGATTCTACAGGGTCCATAGGGTTCGCAGGCCATGGTTGCTGATACAGTTGCCGCTCCACCTGCACCGCCAGCTAGGGGTGGAGGCCAGGAAGCTAGAGGCTACCCTAGAGGGAGAGGCCAGGCTCGTTTCTATGCTTTTTTGGGTAGGACGGAGGCTACTGCTTCAAACGTTGTCTTCATAGGTATTGTTCTTGTCTGTCACAGGGACTCAGTTTTATTCGATCCGGGTTCCACTTACTCATATGTGTCATCTTACTTTGCTCAATATTTTGATATATCTCGTGATTCTTTGAGTGCCCATGTATATGTGTCCATACCTATGGGAGATTCTATTGTTGTAGACCGTGTTTATCGGTCGTGTTTAGTTACTATTGGTGGTTATAAGGCCAGAGTTGATCTATTGCTACTCAGTAAGGTAGACTTTGATATGATCTTAGGCATGGACTAGTTGTCACCCTATCATACTATTTTGGACTGTCACGCCAAGAACGTGACATTGGCTAGGCCAGGGTTACCGCGGTTGGAGTGGAGGGGTGCATTGGATTATATTCCTAGCAGGGTTGTGTCCTTTCTAAAGGCACAGTGAATGGTTGAGAAGGGGTGTGATGCATACTTAGACTTTGTGAGAGATGCCAGTGTTGATACTCATACCGTTGAGTCAGTTCAGTAGTGAGGATTTTTTCCAGACGCATTTCTAGTAGATCTATCGCGTATGCCATCCGATAGGTATATCAACTTTGGTATTCACCTGGTGCTGGGAACTCAGCCTATTTCTATTCCACCATATCGTATGGCACCTGTGGAGTTGAAGGAATTGAAGGAGCAGCTTCAGGAGTTGTTTGATAAGGGTTTCATCTGGCCGAGTGTCACCCCATGGGGTCCCCTAGTTTTGTTCATGATGAAGACAGATGGCTCTATGCGGATATGTATTGACTATAGGCAGTTGAACAAAGTTACAGTCAAGAACAAATACCCACTACCGCGCATTGATGACTTATTTGACCAACTTCAGGGTGCTAGAGTACTCCCAAAGATTGATCTGAGGTCAGGGTATCATCAGCTGAAGATTCGTGACTCGGATATCCCGAAGACTGCTTTTAGGACTCGGTATGGTCACTATGAGTTCCTAGTTATGTCATTTCGGTTGACCAATACCCCAACAACCTTTATGCACCTAATGAACAATGTATTCATCCCATTTCTCGACTTTTTTGTCATCGTATTCATTGACGACATCTTGGTATATTCTCATAGCCGGGAGGATCATGAGCAGCATTTGAGGATCGTGCTCCAAACATTGAGGGAGAAAAAGTTATATTCAAAATTCTCAAAGTGTGAATTCTGGCTTTATTCAGTGGTATTTTTGGGTCATGCGGTGTGGAGTGAGGGGATTAAAGTAGATTCAAAGAAGATTGAAGCAGTTTAGGGTTGGCCCAAACCATCTTCAGCTATTGAGATCCGGAGTTTCCTTGGTTTAGCCGGGTATTATCGCCGTTTTGTAGAGGGTTTCTTGACCATTGCTGCACTTTTGACCAGATTGAGCTAGAAGGGTGCTCCATTCAGGTGGTCCGACGAGTATGAGAAGAGCTTTCAGAAGCTCAAGACTTCCTTGACCACAACTCCAGTTCTGATTTTGCCTTCAGCATCAGGTTCATATACGATTTATTGTGATACTTCGCGGATTGGTATTGGGTATGTCTTGATGCATGAGGGTAGGGTGATTTCTTATCCTTCATACCAATTGAAGACCTATGAGAAGAACTACCTCGTTCATGATCTAGAGTTGGCAGCTATTGTTCACGCATTGAAGATTTGGAGGCACTATCTTTATGGCATGTCTTGCGAGGTATTCACAGCTCATCGGAGTCTACAACACTTGTTAAGCAAAATGATCTGAACTTGAGGCAGCGAAGGTAGTTACAGCTATTAAAAGACTATGATATCACTATTCTGTATCATCCCGGGAAGGCCAATGTGGCAGCCGATGCCTTGAGTGGGAAGGCGTAGAGTATGGGTAGCCTTGCATATATTCCAGTTGGGGAGAGACTGCTATCATTGGATGTTCAGGCGTTGGCCAATCGATTTGTGAGGTTGTATATTTCAGAGCCTAGCCGGGTTCTAGCTTGTGTGGTTTCTCTATCTTTATTGTATGAGTGCATCAGAGCATGTTAGTATGACGACCCCCACTTGCTTGTCCTTAAGGATACAGTGCAGCACGGCAATGCCAAGGAGGTTTCTATTAGAGATGATGGGGTGTTGGGGACGTAGAGTCAGATGTGTGTGCCCAATGTATATAGGTCGCATGAGTTGATTCTTAAGGAGGCCCACAGTTCGCAGTATTCCATCCATCCGGGTACCGCGAAGATGTATCAGGATTTAAGGCAGCACTATTGGTGGAGAAAAATAAAGAAAGATATAGTAGTTTATGTGGCTCGGTGCTTGAACTGACAGTAGGTAAAGTATGAGCACCAGAGGCCCGGCGGTTTGCTTCAGGGACTTGAGATTCCCGAGTGGAAATAGGAGCGTGTTACCATGGATTTCGTTGTTGGGCTCCCACGAACTTTGAAGAAATTGGACGCAGTATTGGTTATTGTGGACAGATTGACCAAGTCTGCACACTTCCTTCCGGTTGTGACTACCTACTCTTCAGAGCAGCTGTCTCAGATCTATATCCGTAAGATTGTTCGTCTCATAGGTGTGCCATTGCCCATTATCTCTGATCGAGGCACGCAGATTACATCGCACTTCTTGAGGGCAGTACAGTGTGAGTTAGGCACACAGGTTGATTTGAGTACAACATGTCACCCCCAGACGGACAGGCAGTCTAACCGCACCATTATCTTAGAGGATATGCTACTTACCTGTGTTATGGATTTCGGGGGTTCATGGGATCAGTTCTTGCCGCTTGTAGAGTTTGCCTACAACAACAACTACCAATCGAGAATTCATATGGCTCCTTATGAGGCCCTATATGGGAGGCGGTGTCGTTCTCAAGTTGGTTGGTTTGAGTTGGGAGAGGCTAGGTTGTTGGGCACTGATTTGGTTCGGGGTGCCTTGGAGAAACTCAAGTTGATTTAGGATCGGCTTCATACAACACAATCTAGGCAGAAGAGTTATGTTTATCGGAAGGTTCGTGATGTAGCATTTATGGTGGGAGAGAGGTTTTTCCTTCAGGTGTCACCCATGAAGGCTATGATGAGGTTGAGGGAGAAGGAAAAGTTAAGCCCTAGGTATATTGGTCCTTTTGAGATCCTTGAGAGAGCGGGGGAAGTGGCCTACAAACTTGTATTTCCACCTAGTATTCCATATTTCCATGCTCTGAAAGTATTATGGTGATCCGTCCTATGTATTAGATTTCAGCTCAGTCCAATTGGACAAAGATTTGACTTATGTTGAAGAGTCGGTGGCCATCTTGGACAGGTAGGTCCGAAAGTTGAGGTCAAAGGACATTGCTTCAGTGAAGGTTCAATGGAGGGGCCAACCATTCAAGGAGGCAACTTGGGAGACCGAGCATAATGCGTAGCCGTTATCCTCACTTTCAGAACTTCAGGTATGTCTCTATACTTATTCGAGGACAAACGTTTGTTTTAAGAGGAGGAGAATATAATGACATGACCGGTCATTTTGAGTATTTTATCCATGTTTCCCTATTTATTTCCTCCTCTATGTTCAACTCTGGTTATGTAACTTTTCGGGGTGGTTGGTTTGGTTTCAGGTGAGTTTCGGAGTGAATTGGGACACTTAGTCCCAAGATTGAAAGCTTAAGTTGGAAGAGTTGATCAGAGTTTGACTTTTGTGTAGACGACTCCGGAATGGAGTTTTGATGGTTCTGATAGTTTCGTATGGTAATTTTGGACTTAGGCATATGTCAGAATATTGATTTGGAGGTCCATAGGTTGGTTTGAGGCTTTTCAGCGAAAGTTGGAAAGTTGAAGGTTTGGAAGGTTGATAGGTTTTATCGAGGGTTGACTTTACTGATATCGGGTTCGGATTGTAGTTCCAGAAGTTGGTATAGGTCCGTTGTGCCGTTTGAGAATTGCATACAAAATTTGAGCTCATTCGGAGTTGGTTTGATATGATTCGCATTAGTTTTAGAAGTTGAATATTTATTGATTCAATAGGCTTGAATTGGGGTGCGATTAGTTGATTTGATATTGTTTGATGTGATTTAAGGCCTCTATTAGGTTCGTGTTGTATTTTGAGACTTGATGGTATGTTCGGACGTGGTCCCGGGGGGGCCCAGGTGTGATTCGTATTGAATCTGGATTCATTTTGGACTTGGAGGATTTTGATGCCTGTTGAAGTCTGGTGCATTCACACCTGCCCAATTTGCGTTGCAGGTCCCATTGGCCGCATATGCGATATGGGGTTGGTGAGCTGGGTTTGGAGGTGCGGACAATTGTGCGCAGGTGCGCAACCGCAAAAGCGATGTTTGGTTGAGTATTGAGGGACCGCATGTGCGGTTGATGGCCGCAGAAGCGGACGTGCAAATGCGCCCTTGGGACCGCAGAAGCGAAAATTGCTGAGTTTTAGTGGAAGTCGCATCTGCGACGAATTTTCCGCAGATGCGGAGTAGCAGATGCGACAATTTGACCGCGGAAGAAAAAATCACTTGGCATAAAAAGGATTGAATCAAGGGTTTATTTCATTTTCCATATTTTAAGTTAGAGAGCTCGGTTTTGGGCGATTTTGGAGGGAATTTTTAAGGATTGGATCGGCATAAGTGTTTTTGACTCAATTTTATTTATTAATCATGATTCCATCATTGTTTTAATCATTTAATTAGTGATTTGAGTTGGAGAAGTTGGGGATTTTTGTAAAACTTTTCCTAAACCATAAATTGAGATTTAATGGTTGACTTGAGTTCATAATTGGATAATTTTGGTATGGTTGGACTATATCGGAATGAGTGTTAGAAATTTATGAGTTTGGTTGGGTTACGAGGTGCAAGCCAAGGGTTGACTTTTTGAGTTGACGTTTTGATTTTCTTTAAAGATTGAAACTTTATTATCTGAAATTGCTTCCTATGGCTTGTATTTATAGTATTAAGTTATTTTGGTTGGATTTGAGTCGTCTGGAGTTAGATTATTACGGGAAAGGCTTATTAAGGGATTAATTTAGCTTGTTGAGGTAAGTATCTTGTCAAACTTTGTGTGGGAAAAATACCCCTTAGGGCTTGGGTTGAATTGTGTTATTCTAATTATGTGATAGACGTGTATACGAGGTGACGAGTGTATACACGGGCATATATGTTGTATTTTGTCCGGATTAGACTCTTAGCCTCTTTCATGCATTTAATTAGAAATTGTAATATCATATTATATATTCTCTTATTAAATTGCTCTTACATGCTTTATTTGATGTTGTTATCACATGGTTCTATCTTTTATTGTCAAGCATGCTTTTATATGCCTTAGTTGATTTTGTTATCTCTCTTATTGTCATGTACCTATTTAATTGTAGAGTTATTCTCATTTGAGTTATTATTACATGATGTCTCTTCGTGTTGAATTATTCTCATGCATTTAGACGTAGTTGCTATTTCATACTATATTTTTCGTTGTTAAGCTTATGTTATACAATTAAATTGGAAGTTGTCTTTTTGTGGGAATATCTTCATTTTGAGTTATTGAAGTTGATGTTATAAAAGTCATTATCATATTGAGATTGAATTTATTGATTATTGAGATATCTTTTCTTGTTGAGTAATTCTTAGTTATTTTGTTACTATTGAGGTTCTTGTTCACATGTGGTTGAGCCGTGGGCTATATGTCGCGGTAACATTGGTATTTTTGATTTTGGCAAGTTGTGGCGGGCACTTGTGGTGCGAGTTGTGATATTGATGCGTAAGCGGAGGTATAAGGATAGGGGATAATGCGCATGTGGCGACATAAGATGGGATTTATGTGTGTGTTGCTAGTAAGGGAATTACTTAAAGCCATGCGGCGACATAAGGGTGCTAAAGTGCGTGTAACTATTTCGAAAAAAAATTATTTTCAAAAATATCTAAATGTAAGGCACGCGCGGCGGTATAAAGAACATGTTGTGATTTTAAATTGTGAAATGTGGATATGAGGTGTGGTACCTCGGTTATGATTCTTGTTGTATATTTTATGTTAAAAAGGCTTGTTGCTTGAACAGTTTTGTTATCTCTTCATTTGCCTTACTTGAATTTGTCCGTATTGATTTCTTGTTGTTCTTATCATGTGTTCACTCCTTGCTGCCTTTATTGCTTTATATTCTGTTGTTAACTTACATTAGTGAACTGCTTTATTGTCGTTCATTTCCTCGTCTTCCATTATTTGACTATACTATACTTTATTCAGTCTTTTAGTCCTAGTAGGTGTCTTGACCTGGCCTCATCACTACTCTGCCATAATTAGGTTTGATATTTACTGGGTATCATTAATGTGATATACTCATTTTGTGCAGATCCAGGTACATCTACTCGTGTCGGATGCCAATGATCGTACAGTTATTTTCGGAGACTTCAAGGTATACCTACTCGACGCTTACAGGTCTTAGAGTCACCTTCTGTTATCTTCTCATTACTGTTTATCCTATTATCATACAGTGTTGTATTAGAGATTTTAGAGCATTATGTAGAGCTTATGACTCAGTTCCACCGGTTTTGAGGATTGTGTTGTTGATGTTCCACTTTGGAGTATTTATGAGCTGTATTGGTTTATTTTATTATTTCAGTTTTGTTATTTCCGTTAAGCTATCAATGAATGTTAGACTTATTTAATCTTAAAAACTCGGTGCCATCACGACATCTTAAGCTGAGAAATTGGGATCGTGACTGTCATCTGTTTTGTGTTTAAGCGTGGAAGATATTATGTCTTTTTCTAGATAGTTTTAAGAATGTCAGACTCACCACCATAATCTATGTGTTACCTGGTGATTTCATGTATTGAAAAAGACCCTCACGTTCTCCAGATATTCTGTCTCCCTTCCCTTATCTCACTTCCAGCTTTTCCTAATTTAGTGTTCGATAGTTGATAGTAACAGGTAACAGTTAATTCTTTTCTCAATGACTGGTATGTATATATAATACTCATTATTATTATTGTTTAATGGGATGCATTAGTGTTATTTTAAAGCCTCTGAAGAGTTGCATAATTTTGTTCATAATTAGTTAACCAAGTCTTATGAGTTGTACTTGGCCCATTGTGGACAAATGACCGATACTTGTCAGTTTCATTTTGTTTGACATTATTTGATTGACACTAAATTCGGAGAAAAAGAAAGAAATCTTTTTGACACATATCAAAATTACTATTAGAACTTGTAGTTCAAAAATGCCATAATGTTTGCAATGGCTACTAGAGTGCATATCATTAAGGTTAAAAATAAAAAGTTTAAAGTTGAAAGAGTTTCCAATTGTAAGATGGTGTCATTTTTTTGAACAAATTAAAACTGAAAATATGGCATATAAAGTGGAGCAAAGGAATTGAAGTATTATTGAACTAGTTGGTGGATATTCTGCTCATTAATCATTGGTTACTGATTCCCAAAATACTTTTTGATATACAAGACAGAGTCTTCACTTGTGTTGGTATAAATATATGTCTTTATATCCCACTTTTTCCAAGCATCGATCAAATTGAGCTTCTCTATTATATTCATTTCCTTTGGCAGCCATGTCTGAAGGGGAATGGAGCTCCTTCAGTGGAATGTATTCTACTGATCAGGATGCTAAATTCATGTCACAGTTGCTTGTTAGCTGTTCACTTACAACTGAGCTACCAATTAGTTCTTTATTGACTAGTTATGAATCAACTATGAGCACTCACAATAGTATCAACTTTTTTTCACAGGGAAGTAGTTATAATGGTTGTAATAGTTTTCCATTTTCCCCTCTGCCGAGTAATGAAAGTAGCTACTACCCGAGTCATTTTCGATCAAACGTGATGATAAGAAATGATATTTCAATAACAATGGATCGATATGGCATATTGGTGGAAGGTGAAAACATAATTAGTTTACCCTCTGATCAGGTGCTTACTAATTACAATGCAATGATTGAAGTGGATGATTTCCTTATTAACCAAGATGTGAGCAATACTGATAGCATGGAGTCTGGTGAAAACACTATAGAAGGAGATGTTGAAGACAAGGTGGATAGTCCACCAGACAGCTCTAAGAAAAGATCCCGGCGGCTGCTTGGGGATGTGAGTATTACTTAATAATCATTCTGTTTTGATTTTCTTATATATTGTCAGAATTGGGGTTCAAACCTGATTACATTTCTCTAATTAATATAGGTGATCCCAAATAACAAGAGAAGCGTAAAGCTGAAGAAGACTAGCTGTGAGAAGGATGAGGAAAACAAGACAGCGATTCATAGGCAGAACTCTATGATCAGTTGCTGCTCAGAAGATGAATCTGTTAATGTTTCTCACGAGTTAACCCGAAAAACAAGAGCCACCAGGGGTTCAGCAACTGACCCCCAGATCTTGTATGCCAGGGTATATATGTAACTTCTCTTTTTATGTAATTATAAGAATTCAGAAGTTGCTTGGTTTCTAGATCTGCTAGTATATGTATGTCAAAAGGATCTCTTATTTACCTTCTTACAGAAACGAAGAGAGAGGATTAATGAGAGGCTGAGAATCTTGCAGAATCTCGTCCCTAATGGAACAAAGGTAAGTGTAGCCATATATTGAAACTGCATGCATTTGTGATTATGAAATCTGCTGAGAGAACTTGAACTTAAATATTCGATTGACAGGTTGATATTAGCACCATGCTTGAAGAGGCTGTCCAATATGTCAAATTTTTGCAACTCCAGATCAAGGTAAGATTTATTTTCCCTTCACTAAGTGTTAAAATGCATTAGGATTTAAACAAGATGATCGAGAGATACTCTACCTTGGTAGTCTAATATCGGGGGCGGCAAACTGGCGGATCAGGTCGAAAACGTGTTAGGCGAAAAAAAGATAAAATATCTTATTTAATACAGATAAAACACGGATTAACCGATGATAATATGGATATTCATATTATCCATGGCTTCTTAAACATTCATTTTTGGACTTTTTGTCCAAATGCATACTACAAAACACTATTTATGCAAGGAGGAGACATATTTACTCCATTTCCTCGTATATTTCTTTTAAAAAGGTAATTTCTGCAAAGGTTGGATCACTCTTTGTTTTGTATTATATAGATACTTTTATAACGATTTTAAAATTAAATTAATATCGCTATTTTATAATTAACATTTAGTTACTACACTTGAAAATTAGTTTTTATTTTATATTAGTATCCACATGTTTCTTCAATTATAATATTTTAATAATTTATTATTTACATAAACAAAGTATTAATTTTATGATCAAAGCTAAATAGAGTATAACTTCTTGTGCCCTTAAATTTTAGGCTCAACACTTGAAATATTGGTTGTCTTATAGCGAGTACACACGTATGGACTAGTAATATAGATAATACTTTAGCTTGTTCAGCAACATTTTCCTTTGAAATTCAAGTGCAAAGCCACATTAACGCATATTATTAGAATGTACTGTCGCCAAAATGTACGGGACGTTTTCTTATTTTACAATTTTTGTTATCCAAATAAATCAAACAATTATGAAAAAGAAGAAAAAAATCCGTCATAAAAAATTACACCCAGTTAAGAGCTAGACTTTAGCTTATGACAAAAACGAGAAAATAAAAAAGAAAAAAGAAGAAGAAAAAAGAAAAAAAAAAAACAAGAAAGAAACAAAAGGTTGACTTTTGCCATTTAATGGCAAATCTGCAAAGGTTCAATTCCATAAAATCCATTAAATCTGTACCAACTGGGTCATTAATGGGTGAAATCCATTTTTAACTCGTGGGGTGTCCCTTTTTTTTAGCAGATGAAATGGGTTGACCCATATTTGACATGCTTTTAGTGGATCGGCTACTCAACTCATTTTCTAATGAATAATATGGGTGAATATTTGTAAATTTTATCCATTTTAAAATTATGTACGGATAAAATTGGTTGAGAGTCACTCTCATCATGTACACATACACAATAAAAGGAGACTGACAAGAATCTATAACTTGATTGTCCATCATCATATAGTTTGAAGGGAGTGGTATAAAAGGAATGTATTAGTAAGGTGGTTTGTGATAATTGTATGCATTAGTTTAATAATGACATGGCTGCAATGGCATAGCCACCCTATGACGAGGTGGTCAAGCACACCCTTCACCGAAAAATTATAATGCATATATAAATTAAATATTTTTTTTATATGGTTATATATTATATTTTTAACACCCTTAACACAGTTGAGTGAGATAGTCCAGCAATTTAGGGTATTTAAAGTGACATGTGGTTCACGAGTTCAAAGTTCTGCTCATTTTATTTGCCAAACCTAAACGGAGACCACCATGTGCGGTCTATTTGCTTCTTTTTCAATTTAAAAAATTTTCTAATAAAATAACTCTTAAAACTTAAAATTTGTGTAGAAATAAAAAACTAATCTTAAAAGTAATTTTTTAACTAAAAGTTATTTCTTAAATACATTTTAGAATTTGAAAGTCAAGCTGTATAGAATTTTCTTCAACAAAAGCTCTCTATAAACTATAAATTCTCTTGACTCTCTCGTTATTTTTGGTTCTATGCTTACTTTTATTAGTAAACTTTCTAATGTTGTCATTTTATTGTATTAATTTTCATTTATAAAACCATAGTTCTATTATTATTTTTTATTGTTTAGCGAAATGTTGCATAGTTTGATTTAATACTTTTGGTACACCATTCGTCGATTAAAAGATTATTGACTTATTTAAAGTTTGAACACCCTTGGCGGAATTCCTGACTACACCACTACATGGCTGACTAATCAACCAATATGAAACAAGATTAATGTGATGCTGTTTTTTTTTTGGGCGTCTGCAGCTCTTGAGCTCTGATGATCTATGGATGTACGCTCCCATTGCATACAACGCAATGGACATTGGACTCAATCTGAAGATGGCCACTCCAGAATCATAATGTTGAAAAATTAAAGTTCAACACCATATGGTGGTAATGGGTTTGGCATTATCATGAAACACAAGGAGATATAAATTATTGCCATTTTGTAAATGGTGCTGAATCAAGACTCAGCTAATTGCATATGGGGATGGGTTATTATGAAGACTAATGATTCTTCTGATTGAATATTCAAACCTAGAAATAAGCTGCCACCTCAACATGATGAAGGAAGTTTAGGTACTTGTAGCATTTTCTCATCATTACACAAGGTGCTAATATAATATACAAAGCTGAATTAAAAGAAACCACACGTAATTATGATTTATTTCTAATGTGTTGGTGTATTAATCATGAGACTTACTGTTTATTGCAAATGTGATATTTTCCATCTCTTGGCCGAAGTTGCACAGAAAATGATATTGGTTGAAGTCATTCCAGTTTGCTTCAAATGTGATATTTTCCATCTCTTGGCCGAAGTTGCACAGAAAATGGTATTGATTGAAGTCATTCCACTTTGCTTTGTTTAATGACAAGGGAAGAGTTGATTAATGTAATTACTACTACTACTTCAAAGGAAAAAAACACATATTGTTGTTGTTACGCTCTAATCTCAAGCTAGCTGGTGTCATTCTAATTGGGTGTGCAAGACCAATTTATAGACTAAGCCTATATTTACTTATTCACAAATAAAAATTGGAAAGGCCATAATGTTTCTATCTAGTTATGTTAAATATATATAAAGGGTAAATTTCACAAATGGTCATATAACTATGACTTTTTTTCACCAAAGTCATATAGCTTTATTTCTTCACACAAAAATCATATAACTATGTGAGTATATTTTTAATTTTTAATTTTTTATTTTTTATTTTCAGTCTAATAAATAATTATCCAATTAAAATAGAAACTATGTGAGTATATTTTTAGCCATTCCCAAAAATAATAGCCGATAATATATATACACCTTGCAGTTTCGACCAACCGGTTAATTTTATATTTTTTCCTTAAAATAGTAATGACCCAGCCCACCCTGACTGAATACCCATATGCGTAAGTTAAAATAATACCAAAAGTGAATTTTTCATCCATAAAAAATTTAGTTCGGAATGCATGAGATTCTGACAAAAAAAATAAAGAAATAAAAGTATAATTATAGAGCACGTGAAATAAAAATGCTATCAATTTGAATAAAAATTTTGAAAAGAAAAATAAAAGATAGAAGTACCATGTTTTAAAGGATTTACTATTCCCTCTTAGTATTATTTTAATTTATATATATGAGTATTGGGTCTGGTGGGCCAGGACGGGTTGGGTCATTCATATTTTAATTGGATTATTATTTATTAGACTGGAAATAAAAAATAAAAAATTACAAAATAAGAAAATATTACTGAAAAATTATATTTTCGATCACTATGATTTTTGTGTGAGTTTATAAAAGTTTTATGAATTTTGTGTGAGAAAACATAGTTATATGACTTTGATGAAAAAAGTCATAGTTATATGATTTTTGTGTGAGAAAGGAAAGTTATATGACTTTGGTGAAAAAAGTCATAGTTATATGACCATTTGTGAAATTTATCCCATATATAAACTCTCGTGTAAACCATTTTAGCGAACATATTCTATGATATATTTCCGAAACCTGATTTTCGCCAATGAATAAACGAAAAATTAAATTGTACGGAAGGAGGTGATCTAAGAGTGGGTTCTACTAATACACTTTAGATCAAGGCTGAGGAGACTAGTAATAATATAAAATATACTTCAGATCAAGCAAAGTTAAGCGAGAAGTGCACATAATCTTGGAGCAGCAATTCAGTATTGCACATTTAGTTGGAGTTATATATTTACAGGATTTATGCACAGACCACGCTGTTAATATACAGCAAGAAATATCAGGGATTCGGAATATTATGCACTAATTAATCTTCTGTCGAGAAGATCGATACATGTATACATACATTTTCGCCCTCATTTTTTATATTTACCAAGCACTTGCACTTATATGTGAATGTCAATAATACTATCTTCGAGTTTGATTGATATCATGACTAGGCAATTTAAGTGGAATTGCAACTTCCAAAAGCCATAGCAGTTCTCTCAACATGCTTCAGTAAGATCCCATATATTTTGTTTCTCACCCTTTGACAAACTTCAATTTCTGAATCATCCAAGTTCCCGCCGTCCTTTGGAGCATTCGCCTCCTTATTGATAATCACATCTAACCAATCATTGACTCTCTTCACCTTGTACATCATTCCTGCTATTTGGCTATCTAATACCATTGAAGAGGCTTTCCTTTCAACCTCATCTAGGTATTTCTCTACATGTCCCAAAAACAATTTTCTACACTCGTCCTGCAACGAAGAAGCTAGGACAGTGGCTGCAGGTGTTGTGATTCCCCTAGTCCATTGATCAGGTTGCTCATCTTTGTCAGATGACAATAAGAAAGGAATCTCATCGGTACTGTTCCTATGTGATTTAATGATATATGACCCTTTTGGTTTGGTACTTATTCGACTTGATGTGCTTGACTTCTTCGTCGTATTGGTGACAGCCATAGTGTTATTATGGATTGGATTAAGGGCAGTGGAGCATGGTGAAAGATCAAGAGCCACAGCAGATTTTATCCACGTAGATGCATTTTTCTTTCTCTCAACTGCAATAGTCAATGCTTCCTTAACTGAATTGGTGTCAGCTTCTCCTGAAGTTCTAAGTGGACTTATGCTTGTCAGTGACTGCAATACCAATCTTGTCTGAGCCATGTCATCTTGAAGGTCAAAAAATTTATCAACATGAGGCTGGAGATCATCTTCTTCAGCTAAATGGAACTCTGAAAATTTGCTGGAGAATGGAACATGTCTTAGTCACCATCCAAAATTAAGAACGATTGGTATGCGATAAGTAACACAAGTAATGCACACAAAACAATAAGCCCATACAGTGCATTAAGTTTATAATGGCAAAACAATATAATGACTTTTAATGGAAACCGGAAGCAACGCACTCACGCTATATTTCAGCTCATGAGCAAGAATATTAACTGTCCCAATACCTTTCTTTCTTACGTTTTTTGATTTTGACATCTAATTGTTTGCGGGCATTCTCACCACCATTATGTCTAATGTCATATGCTCAAATTATTTCATCTCTGGCATGACAACTGCCAATAAAGTCCCTATATTGTATTTGGGTAGTCAGTCGTGACGTTAATTAGCATTTCAACTCCTCCAGTTAACTCATTTTTTCACCAGGTGCTACCTCTACCTCTACCTTGTGTGTTTCCCTATTTAGAAAATGGTAAAATGGTACATTTCATGATCTTTACAGGCAAAAGAACATGTTGATCTCCATTGATGCAGGAAGATTATCTGTTCTTCTGATAATCATCACTTGCCAATTATGTAGGTCTAATTACTGGCATAGGTTTCATGTCGACGTAGATGCCTAAATTATTTCTCCACTTGTGAAAAATGTGCTATGGATAAGTAAATCCATTATCAAGATTGTAACTTGAAACTAGTAGGTAGTTCTTTTAGCTTCACCTAGACATTTTTCGAGAGTTCAAGATCCTACATTTCAATTAGGAATGATGTTATTCTGGAGAAGTGCACGTGGCTCCCATTAACGGCAAGATGCGGGAAGCGAGGCTTAGATGGTTCGGACATGTTCAAAGGAGAAGCCCAGATGCTCTGGTACGGAGGTGTGAGCGGCTGGTTGTGGAGGGCACGAGAAGAGGTAGAGGGCGGCCTAAGAAGTATTGGGGAGAGGTGATCAGACAGGATATGGCGAGGCTCCAGATTTCCGAGGACATGACACTTGATAGGAAGATGTGGAGGTCGAGTATTAGGGTTGTAGGTTAGGAGGTAGTTGAGTC
>AWOL01S0011602.1:205879-223921 GCA_000715115.1 Nicotiana otophora
TGTGAAAAATCACTAGTACTAGATCCTTGAGAACCCCTGAACCCTGCCCAAGCACTAAGTGCTCTTACTCCCGCAGTTCTTTTAGATGATTGAGAACTAGAAGAAGAAGGAGTTGGAACATTGGGTCTAGCATGATCTAATGCAACTTGATAAGCATTATAAATAGTTTGAACATTTATTTTAATTGAGGCTATTGCGTTCGGAAGTTTAGACAACTCCTCATCTTCAAGTGCTAAACCATTATAAACAGTTTCATACCAAAATTGAGGACCTCCTAATTTCATAGTAGGATTTAATAATGCAGCAATACCATAAATAGGGGGAATAGGGAAAAAATATTTTTTAAACTTTTTTCTCATGGAATCAATAGCAAGTTGATAACTTTCCCCACCCTCTGAAAAATAATCAAACAAATTTACAAGTTCTGCAATATAAACTAAACAGTTAGAAATAGTAGGATAATATTGCCCAGAAAATTTATTTGTAGCAATATGGAATTTTCAATCAAAAACAATATTTTTGAAAACGAAAAAATGGGGGAAGGGACAAATTTACCCTTTTACTTTTAGATATTATTTATATTTAATTTTTGTTATATAGTCAAGTTACCTTTATTGTTATACTGTCAGGCTATATTTACGATCAACCTAATAACCCTACTTTAAAGGCCTGATCCATTTGCTTTTCTCTTCACTTTGGACCCTTTTCCCTACTTTATTTAGAAGGATAAATAAATTTTAAGAATACCTTTTCTTTAGAGGGAATTACACAATCTGCCTATGAGGCATAAACTAATTATCCATTTTTGCCCATTTAGGAATTAATTACAATTTGTACCTATTCATCAAAATCTATTTTTGTTGGCTACCCATTCCTTTTTTTTGGTTGAATTTGTTTTCCTCGGCATACCAAACCGTGCATATTTCCTTTTAACTAAACTCATAGCTTTCTCTTTGTGAATATGTATGAAATCTAATTTTAATTACCCATTACCGCACATTCTAATTTGTCTTACAATGTGTACCTATACAATCTAAAATATTTACCCAACTACCTATTTTCAAAATTCTTTCCTTTCTAATCCCGGATCACGTGAAACCCCATTAATTTCCCCAACCTATTTTCTCTTTTATTGTCTTCTCAAATATAAATAAACGTTTTTCTTCTATCTTTCTCATTTCATAATAGGATCTACGTGTCCATTGAATATTTTTTATTAATTTATTCTCCATATTAAAATGGTATATAGTATATTATTATAACATATCTAAATTTTAGTATAACCGATGATACACAAAATTGAGTTAATTAGATTATGTGACAACTAATATTAATTCAGTTTAATAATTAAATAAAAAAAATTAAACTCTTTGCGTACAACTGTATACCATGTTGGTATATCTATATACTATACTAGTATCATATGTAACATTGTTTGATTGTATTAGCTATATTTAATTGGTACACTATTTGATTTTTCCTTAATAATAGTAGAATAGTACAATATCTTGATTTTTTATAATTTTCCTTTATGCATATGTATTATGTAATTATTTTAATTTTTTCTTTATGCGTTTGTTTTATATAATAGTGTTATAGTACAATATCTTGATTTTTTATAATTTTCCTTTATGCATATGTATTATGTAATTATTTTAATTTTTTCTTTATGCGTTTGTTTTATATAATAGTGTTATAGTACAATATCTTGATTTTTTATAATTTTCCTTTATGCATATGTATTATGTAATTATTTTAATTTTTTCTTTATGCGTTTGTTTTATATAATAGTGTTATAGTACAATATCTTGATTTTTTATAATTTTCCTTTATGCATATGTATTATGTAATTATTTTAATTTTTTCTTTATGCGTTTGTTTTATATAATAGTGTTATAGTACAATATCTTGAAATATATTATTATATTAATATGTGGTACACTATTTTTTTTATTTTTCTCTGTATGCATGTATATTATGTAATACGCCAAATAGGTGTACGGCCCCTTAAACTTGGCTCAAGTTTCTATTTTGATACCTTAACTTAGCTCTTTTCCTATTGAACACTTTAACTGTACTTTGGACTATACCATTTAAATACAATGCATGACCGGGCTGTAAATATTTAAGCGCATATTTTTAAACGCTTCCCACGTGGAATAACATACCAATAATAGTCTGACACGTGTTTATTTATCCAGGTCGGATAAAAAACTCCGTTTTTACTTTACCCACATACCTCGCCTCACTTAATCGATCTTCCACCCAAAATCCCCTTTCTTTAGCCTAATAAACCCTAATAAACTACATTGAGACTGATTCCCGGTGGAATCTTCATGATTTTGAGTTAGATTCAACTGTCCGTCAACTGTTTGGCCATTATATTACTAATACGGGTAATAATTTGCTTCTTTTGACCGTGGTGGTGAGTGGAGTTGGTTGTGACTGGAGTTGGTTGTGACTGGAGTTGGTCGTGACTGAAGTTTCGAGGGTCTAGGCATGTCTACAGACGAATATATTCTTGTTGATTTTCACCATGGTAGACATATTGTCAAGGATCCTGTCCCGAGATATGTAGGAGAGAGGGGTGAGGATGGTCACATGATAGACAAGGACCACTTTTCTCTTTTTGAGCTTCTGTCCTACACAAAGGATATGGGTTATGCCGAGGTAGAGGGTTTTTATTTAATTAATCCTAAATTTAATGACTTTGTCTTGATTGAAAATGATGAACAACTGTATAATATAGTTTGTCACCGTAATCATCTTGATTATTTAGATTTATATATTAAGCATGTAGTTAATGAGCATGTGTTGCTTGATGAGACTGTCCCCCATGTGGCCTTTTATGTGGGCCAGAAGTTGTTGAACCAAGTGAAAATACATTAAATAAAGAGGATAGGGCAACATCTACTGTTCCAGAGGATATAAATGTCCAAAAAAGTGCTGCAAATAACACATCTGTGCCTGAGGAAAATCTAGCTGATGTTGGGGTTGCAGGCGAGAATTTACAAGGGGCTGAAGAAACAACAAACATAAATGCTAGTTTGGCATTAGATCTGTCAAGTAGTGAGTCTGAATTAGATAACATTCCTGATGAATATGATAGTGATGTGAATAAAGAGCTCACTTCATTAAGGCATGAAAGAAGAAAGAAGAAAAAACAGAAGAAACAAAGAAAGAAACCTACTCCAACTAAAGAGATTATTCTAGGAGAAGCTGGAATAGATAAAGGCTTTGAGGATATTGGCAGACCATCTAAGGACGACAGGTTTGCTGGAAAATGAGGAGGGGATGAAGACTACTACACCAGTTCTGATATTGGAAGCGATGATAACACAGATGAGTTAGATGTTTTAGCTGAACCAGGTATTGACTTACCTCTTAGAAGGAGAAGTAAAAAGGTAAGGTTTGACCCTGACTGTTACCTTGCTATTTTTGAGCTTGGTATGGTATTTGAAAATGCTGTAGAGTTTAGAAAAGCAGTAGCCTCATATGCTGTGGAGAACAAAGTGCAAATAACAATTAGGCCTAATGAAAAGGATAGGGTTAGAGTTAAGTCTAAAGGATCCAAGTGTAACTGGAAATTGTATGCAAGCAATTATGGAGATTCATGTGACTTTACTGTGAAGAAGTACCATCTAGCTCATAAGTGCAACACCAAAAATAAGAACAAATTATGTACTTCTAAGTACATTGCCAATAAGTATAAAGATATGATTATTTTCCAGCCAAATATTAAGTTATGGGAGATTCAGAATTTGGTCATGGATAAGTTAGGTTTGTATGTTGGAAGGACTGCTTGTTACACGGCTAAGTGTAGGGTGATAAGTCAATTCATGGGTGACTGGAGGATAGAATTTAACAGACTTACTGATTATGCTGATATTATTAAGCAAACAAATCTTAGGATTTCATGCTGGATCAGAATAGATAGTGAGACTATTCCTAGCAAGAATCTTTTTGTCTATTTCTATCTATGTTTAGATGCTTTGAAAAGAGGATGGTTAGAAGGGTGCAGAAGGATTATAGGATTTGATGGTTGTTTTCTAAAGGGAATCTGCAAGGGTGAGTTACTTGTTGTAGTTGGTAGAAATGGGAACAATCAAATGTTTCCTATTGCATGGGCTGTAGTTGATCAAGATACAAAACACTCATGGAGCTGGTTCATCACATATTTGATTGTAGATTTACAGTTGGGAGATGGTGTTGGCTTAACTGTTATTTCAGATATGCAAAAGGTAAAGTTACAATCAACTTTTAATTTTTCTTTTTTCTGCTTTATATATACTGTCCACTAACAATTATTACTATTTTTTGTAGGGACTAGTACCAACTATAAGGGAATCACTACCAATGATAGAATACAGAATGTGTGATAGACACATTTGGTCTAACTGGTCCAAGAACTGGAGAGTTGAAGAAAGGAGGAAACAATTCTGGAGATGTGCCAAAGCATCTTATGAAGTAAAATTCAAGGAAGAACTGGAAGCAATGAATAAGCTTGGTTATAAGATATGTGAAGACTTGTTGAAGTATGATAAAGAGTATTGGTGTAGGGCATACTTTAGAGAAGATTCAAAGTGTGATGTCATTGAGAATAACATATGTGAAACATTCAATTCTTGGATAGTAGGTCCTAGGCACAAGTCTGTTATAACTATGTTGGAAGAAATTAGACATAAAATCATGAATAGGACCATTGAAATGAGGAGGTTTACTGAGACTTGGGTTACTGACATTGCACCAATGGCTAGGATGATACTGGAAGAGAACAAAGCCCTTTCTAGGAGGTGTAAGGTTATGTGGAATGCAGAACATGGGTTTGAAGTTGATAAAGGTGTGTACAGATTCATTATTGATTTTAGGACCATGACATGTACTTGTAGATCATGGATGTTGAGGGGCATTCCATGTCAACATGCAGTATGTGTATTCTATGATAGAGAAATGGACCCAGATGATTATGTTGCCCACTGGTATAGGAAGGAAACTTTTCTTAAAGCTTACCAGCATTTCATTCAACTAATTCCCAACATGAAGATGTGGTCGGATTCAACAAATCCATCTATAGAGCCTCCGGAACCTAAACCTATGTCAGGTAGACCAAAGAGATGTAGGAGAAAAGCCAAGGACGAACCAAGAAAAAAGCATGGTAAACTATCAAAGAAAGGGGTAAAGATGACTTGTTCAAACTGCCAACAAACAGGATACAACAAATCTGGATGCAGGAAAGGGGTAAGTTCTGATATTTGTAATTATGTCTTTTACATTCTTTTTTTGCAATTATGATATTCTTTTCTTTTACTTCTGTCAGCATGTTCCAAGAAGTACTACTCAACAAAGTCAAAATATGCCACCACCTCCACTAAGATCATCTCAGTAATTACCATCTCAACAAAGCAATCCATCCTCTATATGTGAGGATACAAGTGTTGTAAAAAGACAAAGAAACAATCAATCAACTGGGATTGGTAGAGGAAGAGGAAGAGACCATGGACTATGTAGGGGAAAAGGAAGAGGAACTACACTAGGAGGAGGCTCGGCTAATGCAGCAACCATTGGACATAAAAGGCCAAGGCATACTGGTTTTAGAATTTTCACTGACACTATGACTGGAACTACTATCCTGAATGTAAGGGTGTATAGTTTATTATAATGCAGTTTTGTGGGCTGGAATTATTCTGGTTTTTACTAATTCATTGTATTTTACAGCCTTGTATATCATCTGAGAGAGTCATATCAGCTGGGACATTCAAGGATACATCTGCAACTAACATAGACATTGGATTTAAGCCCCCCGGATTGAAGTTTAAAGGAAGAAATTCAGTGACAAGGTCACAAATTCAGCAAATGAGTGCAGCAAGGAAATTATTTTTTCAAGTCAAACAAGTTCAGTTGCATCTACACTGTGAAGCAGACCACTTTTTATTTATGTTATCTAAGATATCACTACCAGTTTTTTGTTTGGGCAGTTATGCTCTATTAGAGTTTACTAGTTTGGGCAGTTATATGTTTGGGAAAACAATGCTATATTTTTTGTAATTTGTAGACCAAAATAATGCTCTATGTTTGAGCTTGGATGTAATGCTAGTCCATCACATTATGCAATGGAATGTTTAGGCAGTTATGTTTTCAATTCATGAATATGAATTTGCATTTCATTCATAACACATTATGGTAGTGCAGCTGAACTTAAATTTACATTAAAAATTGGTCATTTCCATTTCATTCATAACAAGATAGTGTACATTAACAAAAGGCCAAATTGCTAGTACCTACTTCCAACATACTACATTTTTCTTCAACTAATAGCAGCAACTACAACACTATTAGCACCGGCATATCATAAAAATACTACATTGTTCTTCAAACCACCAGCATCACCAAAGCCAAATCCATAGAAACAGCACCACCACAACAACAAATAACCACTTCAATCGCGTAACTGTTTTCTCAGTTCTTTCGACTCTCTTCAACAGACCCCGTATAACCCTCTTAGCTTGGTCAGGCATTTCATCATCATGCCATCAAATATTTGCAGCCACCTCGACCCTACAAAATTCAAAAAGAAATGCGGCCAAAAAAAATTAAAAATAGATTTCTTTATTAAGAAATTCAAGGGTCTAACAAAAACAATACGATCGACTTACCAATTTACAACCATAAAATCAGCGACCTTGATTTGTAGATGACCGTGATATAGTCAGTGGCGCATTAAATCCACAGTGGCAAATTTCCATTCCATTACAACAAGTTGTTGATTTTTGTGACATGGAACTGATAAACGAGAAAGATGAGGAAGAAATCAGATCAAGATTCAAGCTTGGGCACCTAAGCTTTAGTAGAAGGGAGAAATGGCGAATTTGCAAGGAAAGAAGACGAAAGAGGAATTAGGGCATTCTTGAGAGAAAAGAATGGGGAAATCGAGTGTTTTAAAGTGGGTCTAACGGATGTGTTTTATTTTTACTGTTGGAATATCCACCTAAGAAAATATTAATAACATTTACGTGCTTATCATGTGTGGACATAACGCTCCTTTGTCCGGACATGCGTTGTGTTTAAATGGTATACACCAAAATAGAATTAAAGTGTTCAATAGGAAAAACGATAAATTAAGGTGTCAAAATGGAAACTGGAGCCAAGTTTAAGGGGCCGTCTATATATTTGCCCTATGTAATAGTAGTATAGTCATATATAGTTTCCTAGAATTAATTAGTAGAACTGTATACCCTATTGGTATAATTATATGTCATATTAGTATCATATGGTAGTTGGAATATTATTTTGTTGTTTTACCTACATTTTTAAGTGAATTCTATTCTGAAATAATTTATATGATCATATTTTGCTGTGTTGGATTTTCTTGTACCTATGGACATAGATTTTGTATATTATGTAATAGTTTTTATTGTTATATGCAGTTGTTGGAACGACCCCGTATAACTATATACCCTATTAGTATAGCTATATACTATATTGGTATTATATGTTAGTTGAATCCTTTTTTTGGTTGTATTAGCTACATTTAATTGGTACACTATTTGATTTTCTTTTAATAATAGTAATATAGTACAATATCTTGAAATACTTTATTATATTAATATGTGGTACACTATTATTTTATTTTCTTGATATGCATGTGTGTTATGTAATAGTAGTATAGTCATATAGTTGGCGGGAATTAACCAGTAAAACTGTATACCATGTTGGTATAGTTATATGCCATATTGGGATCATATGGTAGTTTGAACATTGTTTTGGTTATTTTAGCTGCATATTTAAGCGAATTCTATTATGAAATTATTTATATGAACATGATTTGTTGTGCTGGAACTTTTTTGTGCCGATGGACATAAATTATGTGTATTAAGGAATAGTTTTTATAGTTATAGGAAATTGTTGGAACGACCCAATACAACTATATGCCTTGTTAGTATACGGAATGAGCAAGTTGCTTCGCGAATTATTAGCTTGCAATATGAGCATATAATTTTCTCATGATTTATTGCATCCTTTAATATTTTGGTATAGTAGTATAGTCGCAGATAGTTGTAGCAATATTCTAGAGCAATCATATACTCTGTTGGTATACATGTATACCATATTGGTATACATATATACCATATTGGTATCATATGGTACTAGAAGTCTTTTTTGCTACTTATACATTTATTGCATTTTCTAATATTTTATTATCATTTCTATTCTAACTAGAATATATGGAGATTTGGTGGTCGTAGATTATGTTTTCTTGCTCCATAACTGGTTGTGTTACTGCTAATGGTAGAGTGTGTACTGATATTTATAGGGAAGGAGATCAAGGTTTGCATGGCAATCACGTGTTGATTCTTAGAATCTGATTATGTAATTTATGGTGCTCAACAGCTGTTAGTGTGATATTCAGTGGATTAGATCAAGTGACAACAACAATTATTTCAGTTTAATATTTGAATTAAAAAATGAGAAAAAAAGACAAAAGGAGTATTATACTAGTTATATTAAAAAAAGGTGAACAAATATTTACTATATCAGTTATTTTTTCTTACTGTATAAAAAAGAAAATAATAAAAAATAGTAAAAACCGTAAATGAAATTAGATTATGAAGAGAAAAAAATATTAAAAAAAGAAGCTAAATGAAATTAGAAAAGGAACAAGAACTAAAGAAAATAAAAGAAAAAAGGAGTTAAATGGAATTAGAAAATGAACAAAAAATCAAGAAAAAAATAAAAAAAAATAAAAGAGTCAAAATTGAGTGTGAAATGAGTTATGGTAAAAATAACAATAATACGATTTGGGCAAAAATAAATGAAGAGCAAAAGAGAAAAAAAACGAGAAAAAAGAAAAGGAGAAAAGAAAGAAAAAAAGAAAAAAGAAAAGAAGCATAGAAATAAAAAAAATTGGAGAAAAAAGAGAAAATTCCCCACAAAACTACTATGGGTAGGAAATGTAATTAGTTTGATGGGTAGAAAAAAAATGGGTAGGTAAGGGTAAATAGTTTTATTTTTGTGGGTAACTGTGCCATTCACCCTTTTCTTTAATGTCCGGACCCATTTGCTTTTCTCTTTACATTTTTAAAAGTATTTGGTGTGCAAATTAAATAGAAAATAGGTAGAAATGTTCGGGACATCCCTAAATTTGATAACTTTTATTTAGTTTCCTCTTAAGCTTCACGTGGTCTTTCCCCCTGAACTTGAAAATTTGATAGTCTTGACCCTCCTAGATGTTGATGTGGCAAAGAGTGTGAATATACTCTCTTTTAGGCGCGTAGGAGGGAAGAAAAATAAAAATAATTAGCTTACAAATGGGGTATTTTTCAAATATTAATTACCACATAATCAAATATAACGACTTATTTGTTCCAATTGCATTTCTCCTTGTTTTTTCTTAAAATACTTTGCATATTGTTTTCCAATTGTATTTTTTTATAAATACATTGAATATATGTTTCAACTATGTATTTCTTATCCTTTTTAGGCCCAAATCTACAAAAGTTAGTTAAATTTTATTTATTTTAGCCAAATAAAAAGAAGATTTAGCCAAAGTAATGAAGTTCAAATGGTATATTTTCCGCAAAAAGAAAAAGCAATGTGTTTTTTTTTTAATTTCATGTAATGACTATTTATTTAAACTATGCATTTTTCTTTTGCGAGTCAGATTCGCAAATATTTGGTCGGAATTTTATTATTCTTAGCTAAAGATTTTATTTAGCCAATATATGGAGTTCCAATAACCTTTTTTAAGATTCAATGATAATATGTTCTAACTGTGTATTCCTTTTTTTCCTCACTAAATATGTAAAAGTACTTAATTAAAATATTATTATCTTTAGCCAAATAAAAAATTATAGTCAAAGTTGTTTCAAGTTCTTTTATACTGATTTTTGCACGAAAAAATGATGTAATTAGTTGGTGGAATTAAAATATAAAAATATATGTTTTATTGTCAAAAAATGCCCACTTGGACAAAAAATCAATGTGACAATGCGTGTGTCACTCCCATGGATTGTCAACATCCACAGGGTTGAGGTTATGAAATTGCCAAGTTTAAGGGGATATTAAAGATCACGTAAAGTTTACGAAAAAATTAAATAAAAGTTATTAAGTTTAGGATACCAAACTATTCTGCCTAGAAAATATTCTAGGAGTATCAAAGGAAAACGGGTCGGAACTATTAAAATTCTTACTTGTAATGCACATGTTGTACCATGATTTACTAACTATAGAATAACTGCTCTGATTAAGTTAACAAACTAATATGGTAAGGTAGCTAATGAACTAACTTAACAGCTAAGCTAAGTTCCACTATCACAGCTGAAACTATCCTCTACACCCCCTTCAAGCTAGGAGAAATGATGATGTTCTTCTTCTCTAGTTCGGAAACTAATATAATGACCGAATCGGTCGTTTTGGGCATTTGCATTATCGTTCGGTGATTTGAGACCGTGAGCAGATTCATATGATGTATTATGACTTGTGTGTATGGTCGGTTTTGGTTTCGAGTGGTTCGCAATTGATTTAAAAGAATGATTCTCAATTTGAAAGCTTTAAGTTGGAAGAGTTGATCAAGTTTAACTAATGTGTATTTGACCTCGGATCGGAGTTTTGATCATTCCGTTAGGTCTGAATGATGATTTTGGACTTGGGCGTATACCCAGATTTGCATTTGGATGTTTGTAAAAGGTTTTGGTTCTATTTGGCGAAAGTTGGCAATTTGGAGGTTTGGAAAGTTCATAGGTTTGACCAGGAGTTGACTTCGATGTTATCATGTTCGGATTTTTGTATTGGGAGTTGTAATAGGTTCGTTATGTCATTTAAAACTTGTATGCAAAATTTGAGGTGATTCTGAGTTGCTTGGACGTGTTCAGCGTAAGCTTGGAATTTGAAATTTTGAAATAGTTCATTAAGCATGAATTGAAATGCGATTCGTGGTTTTGTTGTTAATTTTTGGAATTTGATGCCTCGAGTAGGTCCGTGTTATATTTTGGGACTTATTGGTATGTTCGTACAGGATCCCGAGGGGCTCAGATGAGTTTCAGGGTGCTTTCAGACCATTTTCTTTCATGTTTGCATTGCTGGTTTTTTCAGATTTCTGGTGTTGCGTGCCTTCTTCGCGATCGCGAGAGGAGACTACGATCGCGATATGTATGATGGAGCTAGGTATTATTCCTCTATGTATACGCGACTAGAGGGTCGTGTTTGCAGAATTTGAGTGGCTTGACCTATCGCGTTCGCATTAGGCGTTCGCGTTCGCGTTTGTGTTCGCATTTGCATTTGGGATCTGGGAGCAGGTAGAGTTTCCTTCGCATTCGCGAAGGGTAGGCATATTTGTGCATTGCGTTCGCGAGGTTGGAGCCGCGAACGTGAAGAGTTTTCTCTGGGCAGTGAATCTTTGTGCTTCGCAATCGCGAAGCTAGTCCCACAATCACGAAGGGTTTAACTGGGCCAGTGCTATAAGTTTCTACTCTCGGACTTGGAGCTTATTTTATCATTTTTTTAAATTGAGAGCTCGGATTGGGACGATTTTTAGGCGATTTTTACTACTTATATTGGCGTAAGTGTTTTTTCCTCGATTTTGTTTTTTATTCATGATTCTATCTTCGATTTTGGCATTTGAATGATGAATCCAAAAGAGAAATTGGGGGGTTTTGTCAAAAACATTCTAATGTGAATAATCTGGTTTTGAAAATCAATTTAGAGTCATATTTGGGTGAAACTAGTATAGTTGGACTTGTACCCGAATAGGTTATCGAAATTTTTGAGTTTTGTCGGATTTTGGGGTACGAGCCCGAGTTGACTTTTTGGTTGACTTTGAGTATTTGATTAAAGATTTGACCTTTACCGTTTGGCTTTGGTTCCTATGGCATTATTTGATATTTTACAATTGCTCTTGGCTAGATTCGAGCAGTTCGGTGGTCGATTTGCGTGTGAAGGCATTTTTAGAGTATGTGATGGGAGTGGTGTATATGCGTGCACCGTAATTTCGCATGATCCGGGTAATTCTTTGGCTATTATATACCTTGTTTTGCTATCATGCTTCTTTGATATCATGTTTTCTCCATTTGTATGACTGCATGAGTTATTATTCATGTTAGAAGTCATGTCTAGGCTATCTGATTAATTATTTAAGGAATGATAGGAATATTTTGCTATGTTGAGCTATTTGCCTTAACCATAGTTATTCTGTCAGTAATTCTAATTATATTCGCGTGTTATAACTCTGTCTCTGTACACTTTTCATATGTTATTAGTGTCCTTGTACGCGATACGCGTTTTTGGCTGAAATTGTGGTACATTGTGATATTATGTGTGGTACATTATAATATATTTCTGTGAGATGTTGGCATATGGAGACTTGAGCGGTTGATGACTGATGTGGGCCATAGAGCCGTATTGTGATTTATATTTGGATCGGGTTGCATGCCGTAACATATTGATATTTGGAGCGGGTTTCACACCGCAACAGATTGATATTTAGATCGGGTTGGGGCTTTGACTGTTATACTTGAAAAACATGTTTAATTTTTCGTATTTGTGAACGAGTTGAACATGTTATTTCTCAAGTTGTTTTCCTGTGTTGTCATTGATTATTGGTATAGGACATTGACCTTCTGCCAAGCTTGTTACTACTTTCACCCTGGGGTTAGGTTTGTAACTTATTGAGTACATGAGGTTGGTTGTACTCCTACTATATTTTTGCACCTTGTGTGTAGATCTTGGAGCTGAGTTGTTGTGGATGACGGGAGCTGGCAGTGATGATGTACCTATTATCCGGATATATCTATGACTTGTCCTTGGTAGTTTTGCACTCGTACTTTGTTTATGTATATTCAAACAGATATTGTATTTATTTTGTACTAACTTTATAAATTTAAATCTTAGTAACTCATGACTTGTACTATCAATCTTTGGGGATATTATATGAAAGTTCAGTTATTTTATTTATTGATTTTTTATAAATCTCCAATATAATTATATTATCTGTTGTCTGACTTACCTAACGGGTTGGGTTAGGTACCATCATGACTAGATGAAGTTTGGGTCGTGATAAGTTGGTATCAGAGCACTAGGTTCCTAGGTTCTATATGTCATGAGCAAGTATCTAGTAGAGTCTTGAGGATCGGTATGATGACGTCCTTACTTATCTTCAAGAGGCTACATGGCATCTAGGAAACTTCCCATATTTCTTTCTTTATCGTGCATCATTGATTCAACTTGAAGCGTGTCTCTTTTATTTCTTTCTATCCACTTGTATGTGATGTTGAGCACTCACTGTGCAACGACGACTTGTAATGTCATGGATGAGGCGCGGGATGTGCTCTCTCTATTGTGGAATTAGGCCAGTTTGGATTACTTAAAGCCATGCTCAGACCGCAGCTTGGGCTCGGTGGTATCAGTTGTGCGGATATGTTCTTTTGAACTTATATGCCCGGTAGAGTCCCTAGGAGCGAGATTGATGACTCAGTGAGTGTTTGGATAGCTGTATGTTTAGTGTTATGTGACTGAGGGCTATGCTTAGATGGTTTGGATGTGTCGGGAAGGATTTTCTTGGGGCGTAAAGAACTATGGATACTTGATTTCTGTCTTGATGTGTAGTACAATTTCGAGTTATGATCGTGTTAAGGGATCGTTCAAGTTGTTCAATTGTGGAATGAAGTAGATTCTTATGTATTATTGACGAGTTCAGACTCGGGAGGATTTAGCGATTGCATAGTAGTTGTGACCATGATAAGGCATTGAGAGATGCCATTTTGAGGTTAAGAAGGTGGGTTATCTCATGCGGGATGGTTTGAGGTTGTGTAATCCTAATGATGTTTCTATGAAGAGTTTTCTTTCTACTAATGGGTTATACGTGCTGCAATTTGAGTTCAGATTGCTTGAGTGAGTTCGGACAACTGTCACGAGGGTGATTACGTGCTGGGCAGAAGATTTGAGGTGTTTCATGACTGGCGCTACATGAGCGTATGAAGGATTTAGTTTAATTACAGTGCGGGATTATGGTAGTTATGACGTAAAGGTATTATGGATTACCGGATGCTATGTTCTATGTCTTCGAGCCAAGTGGGGGAGTCTACTATTGATGATCAGATTGCATGGTCATGTAATATATGAGTTTTGGTCTGAGGCATATTTGTGGATCGGTTATGACTTGAAGGGGGTTTACTTCAAGGCTAGTGCGAGGAAGGAAATTGTCGGGTGCATGATGTACTATACTATTTGGGCATATGGAAACTTTGGAATGATTCGTGTTTGATATTCGTAGTTAATGTAGTGTGCAAGGAGGAGGGATTCACTCAGTTGCTTAAAGGTGAGGTTACTTCTTTAGGTGTTTGTGTGTTGATAGAGCACAAGTCGTTCGGCTCGTGTTGGTGGTGCATTGGAGATTTAAGCAGAGTGGATGACTCTTGAGAAGGTTCTAATGAGTTCAAGATTCGTATGTGGTATTTGAGGGTTCCCCAGATTTGGATATGGCTAAGATCTGATATTTGCATTGGGTGGTGCTGAGACTTGTGGTAGTTCTATATCATTAGTGATTCTACATTTCAGTGTTAGAGAGGTTAAAGAAATAACTTCAAATTCACAAAAAGTCTCTTCAGAGTTGGTTTCTCGATTGCAGTACGATTGGGTGTCTAAGAGGGAATATAATAGCTTATGGGTCTTAAGACGGCATGGTTTCATGTTAGGATCTCTTGTGGTGAGCTTTGGATTAAGGATCATAGCGTACTAACAAGGAGGAGTGTTAACTTGAAGGCAAATAGAGAGGAACTTAAAGGAATAGGTCAACTTGGTAGTGGTTTGGATCAGCATAGTAATAAAAGTGATAGGTTCTTTCTGTGTGGCAAGCTTTACGGGTGTTTTGTGGCGATACTCTTGGGTTTGGCAATTTGCGTGACTTGGTTGAGTTAGTAGAATTCAGTTCTGACGGCTTAGTTTTATGTAAATGGTTGTCGAAGAGTTCTCGATGGTTTCGACCACGGCTTTGGACGGATGTTTTCTACAGGCATGTGGAGTTTGTTCCTGGTTGATTATCCTACTTGTGATTCAGAGTTGATAATGGGATTCCCGTATTTTCATGGCAGGGTAGATGAAGTGCGTTGTGTGGTATTGAGATTTGCATGTACAAGGTTGTGGTTTGGCTTCAAAGGGAAGGTCATGAGTTTTAGACAACATGGACGATTTCAGATGTTTAGAAGAATGCCGGCACTATCCGATATCACATAAAATGAGTGAGCATTTTTGAAAGACACATTGTGTTTTGACTTGCGAATGCTGGACTAGTATTATGGTAATCGCCTGATTGCTCACTGTTGATGTTTAGCTTTTGCTACACGGCGCAAAAGATTTATGGGAGTATTTCTCGCGAGATGATAGTGCATGGGGGATTTATCAATCATTTGAGTGGTCGAGTTGAGATCGGAGATGAAGATCCTTGTATTCTTGGGATTCGGAGACTAGGAGTTCTTAAAGGCGGACTCTTCCTTGGCTATAGACTATGAAGATATGGCCAGAGTTAGAGAGATGATGGTATATGCCGTGTTTAAGTTAATGCAGACTCTTGGAAGGTTATCTTCCTATTTTTGGATGATCGGGATTGATTTGGGGGCCATTGGTAGGCCTAATGAGAATGTGTGTTCTACGTCAGATCGGGTTTGTTTGCTCCGCACAGCTAGTGTTGAGTGGTGTGATATTGGTTAGAGCTGATCTTATTCATGTTCTGATATGTTCCATGTGTTACTCTTCTATGCTATGATGGTTTGTGAGACTGTTGACTATTTACACATATGATGCGATTTTGTTTGGGCCTTGTGGTGAAATTTAAGCGATATGGCTCTTGGAGTGTTGAATGGTGGATTGCTCCTTGGTTGGATCTTCCTGTCTGTAGTATATTTTGCTATCCGTTTCTCATGGTTATAGTCATGATCTTGGCATGTTTGCTGTTGGTATACAAGTGTTTGTTGATTGTGAGTTACGGTTCGATGGATGTTCCATGTGGATTGGTATGTTGGATCAGGCCTCATGACGCAACGAATTTATGTTGGGATATGATCTTTTGTGCTTATTTCATGTGTCTTGTTTCTCCTCTGTGAGATGGGTTCGTAGAATTTTTCTTTGAGGTAGTATCTATTGAGCTTGCAGGATGGGTCTCTCATTTAGTTCTCTTTCCATCATTGGTTACAATTGAGTTGTTGCTTGTTTGGTGCACATATTGCATGGTATGTGGCTCTAGGTGTCATTGGCGTGGCCGATCAGACGAGAAGCTTGCACTGGGTGAAATGAGATTTTTGGACCTGGAATTTATGCTATCAGATTTGGTTAAGGTAAGTTGGAAGAACAACGACATTCGTCAGCTTAGAATTTAGCGATGGTTCCTATCGGGCAAGCAAGTCCCATGACTTGTTGATCTGACAAGTGCTTATGAATTTCTATGTGTTTTTTTATCCTTTGCAGTATACGAAGGTCCATAACAAGGTTTTATTTGATAGGAGGTATGTCGACGGTACCAGGATTGTTATTGGGCAACTATTGTGGTCGATAGTTATTGCTACGAGTATCTGAGTTATGTGGAATATCATGTGATTATATTTGAAATATGGTTATGGCTTGATACAACTTGTTTAGACGTATACAGTGTATAAATTCAAGATTCGGGTCTGATGATGAATTCTCGATGTTGGAGATTGGGTCCCAAGGTTTGTGGACTAGAGTTTAAGAAGGAATCTTCAGTTAGGTTGTGTTGTCAGGCTTACTATGAATTGGGGTGACGTGGTATCACCCATGGGTTTGTGTATGGTGCGTTATGTAGTGATTGGATGCCTTTGTTAAGATTCTTGGCACGTTCAAGGGAAAATATATATTTATGTGGGGGGAGAATGTAACGACCCAACCGGTTGTTTTGGGCATTTGCATTTCCGTTTGGTGGTTTTAGATCATGAGTAGCTTCATATGATGTACTATGACTTGCGTGTATTCTCGATTTGGTTTTCGAATGGTTCGGGATTGATTTGGAAGAATAATTCTCAATTTGGAAGCTTTAAGTTGGAAGAGTTGACCAAGTTTGAATTTGGTGTATTTGCTCTCGTATCAGAGTTTTGATAGTTCAGTTAGGTCCGTATGGTAGTTTCGGACTTGGGTGTATGCAGCGATTGCATTTGGATGTTTCTAAAAGGTTTTGGTTATATTTGGCTAGAGTTAATAATTCAAAGGTTTGGAAATTTCATAGGTTTACCAGGAGTTGACTTCGATGTTATCGAGTTTGGATTGCTATAGAGAGAGTTGGAATATGTTCCTTATGTCATTGGGAACTTGAGTGCAAATTTAAGGTGATTCTGAGTTCTTTGGACGTGTCTGGCATAAGTTTGGTATTTAGAAATTTGAAATAGTTCATTAAGCTTGAATCGAGGAGTGATTCATGATTTTGATGTTATTTTGTGGGATTTGAGGCCTCGAGTGGGTCCGCGTTATGTTTTGGGACTTATTGGTATGTTCGGATAGGGTCCCGAGGGCTCAGGTGAGTTTCGGGGTTGTTTCAGACCAATTTCTTCCGTGTTTGCATTGCTGGTTTTCTCATATTTCTGGTGTTGTGTGCCTTCTTTGAGATCGCGAGAGGGAGACTGAAATCGCGATGTGTATGGTGGAGCTGGGTATTTGTCCTCTGCGCATTCGCGACTGGAGGTTCACGTTCGCGGAGTTTGTGTGGCTTGACCTATCGCGTTTGCATTAGGCGGGCGCATTCGTGTTTGGGAGCTGGTGGAGTTGCCTTCGTGTTCGCGAGGTCGATGACACGTTCTCTGGGCAATGAAGCTTTGTCCTTCATGATCGTGAAGGGTTTACCAAGGACAGTGCTATAAGTTTCTAATTTCGGACTTGAAGCTCATTTATCATATTTTGAGATTGGGAGCTCGGCTTAGGGCGACTTTTGAGGCAAATTTCACCACTTGGATTGGGGTAAGTATTTTTGACTCATTTTTGTTTATTATTCATGGTTCTATCTTCGATTTTGGCATTTAAATGATGAATCTAAAAGAGAAATTTGCGGGGGGG